>JAIUZE010017360.1:0-62155 GCA_022085475.1 Heliosperma pusillum | reverse complement strand
GGCCGGGTCGAACAACGCATAGCGTTCAACTCCCAACAACGTCGTCGTATGCCCACTAACACATGCATTTAAGCAGTAGGATACCTCTCCGTTCCGATATTCCAGCCTTACGAATGGGAAGGTAGCCAAGGGAATGAGAAAACAAAGCACAAGACAAAATAGTGCTCAAACCATATTATTTGTAAAACCGACTCAAAGTGGGAACATACCAAAAACCGTCACAAAACATGTGAATAGGGAATCATATAAGTTTAAATATGATAAACATGAGTCAATACATGATACATAATCATTAGAACAAGTTGATGAAGCATAATGAATAAAAACATAGATCACCTCTCCAAAACAATGTTGTTTGGAAAACAACGAAAACAAGGGTCCACTTCAAACGGTCATAACTAGAGTTCTATATATGGGAATGCAGAAATTCCAAGTCGAGGTGATAGCGTAACCTCTTACGGTTCCAACGAGATGTCACACGCCCAAAACAAGCAAGTAACAAAGGAGATATGATCATTTTACAAAAAGGGGTCAGTGCTGGAAAAATTCTGTTGGCAGCGGGTGACGCGTCCCCCAACGCAGCCTGCGTCCTTCACGGGATTCAAGGACGAACAAAAATCAACATGTTATCAACAAAAAAAACCTCATTTATCATTACAAATCATCAATTCTCATATCAATTAACAACTAACAACATCCATCAACAACAATACAAGTCATAACCTTACTAACCATAATCTACATACGGTTTCTATCCTAGAAATCACATAAAACACGTAAATGATATCGAGTAACCCTTCACCGTTACCTTTACGCGTCTTTAATCGATTACTAAGCCTTCCTAGTAGTCTCCACCTACAATTAGGTAATAAAAGATGAATATATTTCACGTTGAGAAAGACGGATAATTTAAAAAGCGAGAAAGGTGGTAATTTTAACATCAATACGGATAGAGGAAGGTTAGGGAAGAAGAATAAGACGAACTTACGTAAATTCCAACAAGAAACGAATGAGCTAGGCGAATTCTAAGATCGAAATCAAAGAGGAAAAGCTTTGAGATTTCTTAAGGAGGAAGAAAGGATTTTGTGTTTGTGTGAATGAATATTAGGTTAAGGGAGTAATGTGAGAGTATAAGTAAAGGGTGAGTCGGAAAAGTCAACGAAAGTCAAAGGCGGCTCAAAAGTCAAGAAAAGTCAAAGACGACTTAAAATTCAAGAAAAGTCAAAGACGACTTAAAATTCAAGTAAAGTCAAAGACGACTTAAAAGTCAAGAAAAGTCAAAGACGACTTAAAAGTCAAGAAAAGTCAAACTCGCCTTAAGACGGGATTCTCATGGAATCTCACGGAAATTCCAAATACGAACTCGGAAATTCTAAATTCGACTCGGAACAATAAATTCTAAATTAAAACTTAAAATTACTGAAAAGGTTACGTAAAATATTTCTACTAGAAAAATTGGGTACATTTCCGGGTGTTACAGGTCGTCTGGGTGATCTAGAGTGTTTTGGTCGTGCTTGGTGTCTGGAACTCGATCGGGTAAAAGTATACTCAATCGAGTATGGAGTCCCTCGATCGAGTAGAAGTGTACTCGATCGAGTGAAGCTGTATTAGGTCGAGTGAAGTGTACTCGGTCATGGGATTTGAGTAGTTTGAGATTTTGGTTTTACTTGATCGAGTAAGTTAGTTACTCAGTCGAGTTAGGGTCACTCGGTCGAGTGACTTAGTTACTCGACCGAGTAAGTGTCGATTTCAACAAACCTTGTTTTCTCCGCCTAGATTTTTATGTTTAATACAAATGGAATCCTTATTCCTCCTTAATATTTTATTCTTCTTCCAATAATTTCAAATCTCTGTACTATATCTCTAAACTTTCATAATCATCATTTAATCACCTCTCATAATCTCTAAATCCATTCTTAATATTTTTGGGGAATTAGTTGAGTAGATGACTCCTCTTTGATTATCTTTGTTCTTCCAAATTAGTAGGAAATTCATATCCTCTATTCTTTTGTTACCTTTTATCATCACATAAGTTAGGTTTTGGATAAATAATATGATTATCTTAATTAGACTGAGTCTACTGTGTGAAGATTAATTTTATTATGTTAGATTATATTGATTATCCTCTGTCATATTCATAAGCTTGGTTTAGATTATTGTTACTAGAGTCGAATTGAGGGAATTAGTAGTGAATATACTATTATTGTTGTGTAGGTGGAGTTTGTTGTAAATGAGGGGTTATAGCTTCATCTTTTCTGTGCTTGTTGAAGATTTTTAAGCTTGGCGAGACATTGTTGATAAATCATATGCTCGGATTGCCGTTGTTCTTGACTCTTGTGAGGATAGCCTTTGTTGGCGATGATTATGCTTGGATTGCTAAAAGCTAAGTTAATGCTACTTTGTTTATGTGTATGTGATTGGTTGATGTGTATTGTGATTTGATTGTGACATGCTGATCGGAGTTTGTTAGTGACTCTTATTATAATACGGTGTTTGAGCTGTGTTTTATATAGAGCGGTTGCGGAAAATCGGCTATATAGACTCTATCGGTCGCTCCTCATGGCTCCCACCATAGAGGAGATAGTTCACGTGATGATGACCTAGGTCTAGGGGTGACCTGCTATGGTTGGGGCCATAATTTCTACGATGTGCCTTAGACACGGCGGTGTGCTAGTTTATGGCACCGTGGTAGGTAGTACGGTGTACTACTCGATGGCACCGAGGTGCGCCAGTTAATGGCACCGAAGATGTTTGCTGATAATATTATTATTGGATAAGATGTGTGATGATAATATTATGATTTCGCTTGATAATGACTTCTTGTTGGGCTCCTGATGGCGGGCTTGGATTGGAACGACAGTTGAGTCCATGTGATTAGTTGAGTCGTTGGACTATTTGGTTGGTCGTAAAATTGATTGAATTTAATTTGAGTTGGATTGTATCTTTTGTCCTTCACTTAATAAAATAACGTTTTATTTTGGGATTGACGTTGTGATATGTACTACCTTCAGAAACCGAGATGGTAGCCTTCCCGTTTACCTTAGCTGGGTAAATGGTGGTGTTGCACGTTGGGTTTTGGACATTTGTGCTTTTATATGACAGGTTTGGGTGATTTGTCGTGTTTTCATTATAAAAGTTTGAGTAGGGTACCCTTACCTACATTCTTGGAAAGCATTTATTTACTCGTCACTTCCTCTACACTCCCTTTGCTTATGCCCAAAAGTCCCACAACTAGAGCACACTTCATTTGGCAATGATGGTGCGAAAGCTATAACATTAACGTAATTGCGTTGGTGTGAGATTGATTAACCAATTTGGTCCATCGTTTCCCTTGAATCTTTCCCAAGATTCATACAAGGATTCCTTATCACGTTTCTTGAATCCCGTGATCCTTGCCCTCAATTGGTTTGTTCTTTCAAGGAGTAGCATTTTTGGTAGAAGGCAAGGGCAAGCTTCCTCCATGAGTCAATACCAAGTTGTGCCCGATTGAAGGACTTGAGCCATTGCTTTGTCGGCCCCAAAAGAGAACAGGGAAATAGCACCTACCTTATTTGATCTTGAGTCATACCCATTAGAGTGATGGCATCACAATAATCAGAAAAGGCCTCAATGTGAAGATGTGGATCCTAGCACGGTGGTAAGTCGAGGTCGGTCCACGGAGACGGTTTGATGTGCGGGAGAAAAGTGTAGCGAAGTATTGCAAGTTTTTCAAGCAAGTATTTCATAAAACATGTAGTGTTCATAAGATAAAAGTTAGACAATAATCAATTAATCAATCCAACAATCAATAGATTAACCCTCATATGACTCCTTAATCCCCGTCTAATCGTAGAAAGTACAATACTCAAGCATTAAGATGAAGGATATGGAAGAACAAAGAAAACGATTAACGCAATCCATGAGAAATAAGACAAGACAGTACAAAGTTTCAAGAAAGATTCACAAGTAAATAAAGAGAGATTAGAAGTTATACCAACTAATTAGTAAGAGTAAATGAGAATTAATAAGAACCCAGAATATAAGAAGAATATTTTCACCCATTCTATCAAATAGATTAATAATGAGAAAGCCTAACCAATAAATAGAACTTGATTAAGGAAATATTAAACATATTACAAGGGATGAAACTAGATGTAGGATTTTCTAATACATAGTGGGATCCTTAATTAGATCCTTAAATATTGTATTTATACAAATAAAGAGAGATTAGAAATTATACCTTGAGCTGGCCATTTCTCAACACCCGACCTGCTTGAGTCCGAGCCAAGATCATGTTGACTGTGTAATGCATGTGGTATTACTCGATCAATTAAGGTGTGTACTTGACCAAATGAAGGAGTTGCTCGGTCAAGTTGAATGTGTACTCAACCAAGTGGGTGTGTTACTCGGTCAAGTTGGTTTCGACTCGGTCGAGTGGGATGGGACTCGATTGAGTAAGGTGGTTACTCTGTCAAGTGACCCTGTTTGGGTGAAGTTGGATAATATGATTTTACTCGGTCAAGTAATTTGGGTACTTGGTTGAGTGGTCGGTACTGACCCGAGTATGATGCTACTCGACCGAGTAACTGTCAAAAACTGTAATTATGAATTTTAAATCTGCGTGAGACATAGTTAATATATAAGGCTTTTATATCTCTCATTTCCTCATAATTCTTCATTAGTAACACAAACTCTCATAAAAATTCTATTATGCCTCTAATTACTTGATCGAGCCTGTCGCAAGCCCAATACAAAGATAATTTACCCAAACTAGGCTAATAACAAATTAATGTAATTAGGGAAGTAGGGTCAATCCTCAGGGAGATGGTATTTCCTATGGATTGTGAGTTGTCTCAAAATTGAGTTTTATCTAATGGTTTTCTTGGTTTTGAGGTTTTGAATTCTAAACTAATAAAGAACATAAATAAAAACAAAATAAAAGCAAACTAAATGAAAACGATAAAGCAAATGATGAATTAACAATAATGAGAAGCATCTAGGGAAGTAGGTTCACACATGTAGATTGACATATTGATGAAATTGGATTTAGGATATGGGAATAATTCATTGCGCGTCCGTAAGAATGGTGTGTTCATTACAATCATAGATCAGATGATCTAGCAGACTTTTAGGCGATTTACTAGGTCTTAATCCACCATGTCATGCTTTGTCTATTCGAATCTCGTATGTCTACCTTGGAAAAGAATTCCATACTAGTCAATGATTTTGATCAAGAATCGTCAACTATCGTTAAAGTCCAAACATGCATAGACACAATGTTTTAAAGGCACAATTTCTTTTATCCAATTGTCATCTTTTTAATCAATCCAACATGGCTACCCTACACCCTAGAAAAGTGACTACTCACTCATGATAATTTTTATGTTTAAGATGATATTAACAATGAAAATTAGGATAGACATGTTTAGTTGGTTTTTGACAATAATTTAGACTCTTTATAAGGCGATAATAACGACGCTATTTGACAATCTAAGGAATACAACTACGATTATAACAACATAAAAATGAATTTAAATGATAAGAATAGAAAATAACAATCAAATGGAAAACAATAAAGGATAATAAACAAAGGATAAATTAGGAATACCTAGGGACGATCAACAACGAAAGTGATAACGATAATAGAAATCCCTTGCATAGAATAATCGTTCCTTGAATTACAATACTTCTACCCAACAAAGTAGACTACAAAGATTGAAATCCCTATTGATCTAAACTAATGTTTTGATGTGAAATGGACAGAAAATAAACTAAGAACAAAAGACAAAAGAAGAAGATAATCTAAACTAGAATGACTAAAACTAAAGAGAAAATATAAGAAGATTGTTGTATGAGAAGTAGTTGTGTGAGATATATGTATGATGGATGATTTGAGAAGAGGGGCTAGAGCATCTATTTATAGAATAAGGGTTTCGTGGAGAAGAGGTTGGGCATTAAACACATAGGACAAAAATAGGAGATTGAAGCCGCCGTGCTTGGATCAGCAAGGATACCCGATCGGGTACACACTTACCCGATCGGGTAAGTGGGCATCTAGAAGTATTTGACTAACGTTTCATCTTCCTTCGCTTTGACTTGACTTCCATCATCCCCCTTGACCTCTCCAATCGGGTTTGTTGATAGGGTTTGATGTAAAGCGATGAATTCTTCCGCCTAATTGATTGATCTTCCGACAACTACGAAACCGTCTTTGCTTCTTCTCTCTTTTGAATTAGTGAACCTTCTCGAAATGCCTTTGACATGGTCAAGCTTGTTTCTTCAAATCGTCGGGTTCTAGGAAAATGCTCAGGAATATAGAAAAAGGGTGTAGAAACGTCACTTTCCCTACAAAACAGGTTAGAACACAGGAATTCGCGTAGAAGATGATATTAGCTCATAAAATGGCTTAACAAAGCACAAATGACATATAAAACTGAGCTAAAATGGGGGTTAAACTCATACAAATATTCACTTATCAAACTCCCCCAAGCTAAACCTTTACTTGTCCTCAAGCAAACATAACAAACAATACCAGGACAAGGTTGCAAGCATTGGCTACTATACCATCAAGAAACAAATCTCAACGTAAAACTTTGAAAATATAATGAATCATAACCCAAAAGCAATGTGGGCAAGAATGATACATAAACATGGCTGAGATTTACATAACGGCGTAGCACAAAGAATTTCACAACAGATTTTTCGGCTCTTGCATGATCTTTTGACAGATGGACTCTCACGGCACACTCGAACACTCATTGTATGTAAAAGGTGATTTCTTTATGTGTAAATGTTTTTGAGACACTCACCTATCTACGACTTATGAAAATGTGTCCGCAATCTAATATGGTAAACAATTCAAAACACAAGTCAAAGATCACAATGCACATGGAAAAGAAGCCGAGGGAAAAAAAATAAGAAGAAGGCTTTGGGAAATGGGTGAAAGGTGGACAAATAGTTATAGTCATGTGAAGGTTAGAATGAGCTAGCAACTGACCAATGATAAATGAATACTCAATCCAAACTTTCGATGAATTTCCAAAAAACGAATAACGAAGCCAGAAGTAACGAATTGGCTTATTACACACGAAACACAAGGGTAAACTCCTTCTATTGATTTGACATTTTGAGGAGATACTCACAACTTCTTCTCTTATTTCTTTTTTCTTTGTTTTGTTTTTCCAATTTTTCTTCTTTTCTTTTGAACATCACTTTTTGAACAATTTCGTTCTTCCAAATTCACTTTGACAGATAAGAACAGATCTTCTCAAAAGAGCACCCACACACCATAGTCTATCTACTAGCTCAAAAGGTAGGCATTTTTTTTTTATTTGTAACTATTTTTTTTTTGTGAAGCATTTGTATGAAGGGGCTAATTTTGAGGTGTAATTCAAAGTTAAAAAGGCTTCAAATCTTAGTGAATCATGAATGCAATGCTTATAGAAATGAGATGAGAACCATACTTATGCGTTTTGACATGACACATATCACAAGGAGAACTACACACACCTAAATGAGACTGGGTATAGATGTACCAGTCTAAGGAGGTTCTACCTTACAATATATGTAGTTTGCCAAATGTCAAGATCAAGCGTACTCATCTATAGATTCATCCCATGCCTACTGTGTACAAGACTTCCCCATGTATGCACAATTCAATAAATATTGAATCATTATCTTTTGAAAGCTCTAAGTTTGGGAAATTTAACATGATAGCATAATAAACAAGCAAGCAAAGCATTAAAAGCATTCAATTGTGTTCAAAATTTTAAAATCTTCTCTCTCTTATTCAAAATTTGAAAAATATAACTAAAATGCAGAATGGGAAAATGCAATCCCTCCCCCAAGCTAAACATCATATTGTCCTCAATGTGAGCACAAAGACTAAACATGCAACGAAAAGCTTAATGGGAAGAAAGGAAAAATGAAAGAAGAATGAAGCTTACTAATCAGCGCGGACTCCCCCAAGCTAGTCTTTTGGACTTGGACAAGGAAGGTCTTCATAGATTCTTCAAAAACTCTTTCATCTGCAAAGAAAATCTAACAAAACAACGTAAAAGGGAAAAAGCAAAAATAAGAATGCAAAAACGGAAAACACGGGTTGCCTCCCGAGAAGCGCTTGTTTAACGTCCTGCTCGACGAATTCTTCTATGAAATCATTGGGTTGGAGATGGACGCTCCGTATAGACAATATCTAAGCATCCGATGATAGAATTGCTATAGTAGAGTTTCAGTCTGTGTCCATTGACTTTGAATTTCTCACCATTGCTAGTTATTAGTTCCACATAGCCGTACTTGCTAACATATGTGACAGTGAATGGTTCAGACCATCGTGATCGAATTTTTCCCGGAAAAATTTTCAAACGGGAGTTGAAAAGAAGTACTTGGTCACCGACATTAAATTATTTTTTAATTATCCTCTTATCGTGCCAACGCTTTGTTTTCTCTTTATAGATCCTAGAATTCTCGTAAGCTTGCAAACGAAATTCTTCTAGCTTATTGAGTTGCAAAAGTCGTCTATCAGCGCTAAGCTTAGTGTCTAAGTTGAGTTCTTTGATAGCCTAGTAAGCTTTATACTCTAACTCAACAGGAAGATGACAGGCCTTTCCATAAACCAACCGATAAGGAGATGTTCCAATCGGGGTTTTGAAAGCTGCGCGATAAGCCTTTAAGGTGTCATCGAGCTTATTACTCCAGCCGGTTCTAGATCTTGAGACTACTTTCTGAAGAATCGTTTTCAACTCTCTGTTTGAGACTTCTACTTGACCGCTGGTCTAAGGGTGGTAGGCTAATCCTCGTCTGTGATACACACCATAATTGGCAAGTAGAGTGTCTAACTGCTTTTTTCCAAAATGAGTTCCTCGATCACATATCACGGCTCTGGGTACACCAAAACGCGGAAAGATGATCTTCTTAAATAGTCATATCACAACTCTAGCATCATTGGTTGGAGTGGCAATCGCTTCTACCCACTTCGAAACATAGTCGACAGCGACTAAGATGTAACGATTTCCATTAGAAGAAGGAAATGGTCCTTGATAGTCAATACCACAGACATCGAATATTTCGACTTCTAATATGCCGTTTTGAGGCATTTCATGCCTTTTGGATATTTGACCCATTCGTTGACAAGCGTCACAAGACATAACAAAGTCTTTGGAATCTTTAAACATCGAGGGCCAGAAAAACCCGGATTGTAAGACTTTGGCTACGGTCTTGGACGGATCATGATGACCACCATAAGCAGATGAGTGGCATCCTTCTAAAACTCCTTTAACTTCCCACTGGGGGATACATCGTGCAGCAGGAGCTCACCCAAAGGGTCTTGATGATCAAACCACATACAAGACAAGCTTGACCCCTCAGATGGAAGCTAGAGTTACAAGGTCTAAACAACAAGCTATGACAAGCCAAGAGCAAGCCAAGCCAAGCCACCCCAATGAAGAAGACAGTCCAGGGTTCAACAACCCATGCCCACCCCCAACACAACCCACATTACCCACACAAAACAGAAACAGAGCCATTCAGGCCCAGACAGACCAGTTAACAAACACTGCATCTAGGAGGTACACCAGGGCATCCCAACCACCCCCACTATGGCCTACCATCAAGACAACCCTCTAAGCTACAAGTTTGCCCAGGACAAACCATTTTGAAGTCTAGTAAAAACCCATGAAACAGACACCCCAAAGCTAGAGTCCAGTAAACAGCATAGCAGAGGTAGTACATGCTCAGATGATGTTTTCTTTTGCTTAAGTCAACTTGTCTTCATCTAAGGCAGGTTTATCTATGTCCTCATAAGAGTGGAGAGTTCCAAGGAGCAACAAAACACCCAGAGCAAAGCACAAGACAACAAGAACAACAGATTTCCATTTCAGGAAAACTCCAAAAACTACTTTATTTGCTTTTTGTTCAGTCTGTTTTCTTTTGTGTTCTGTGTCTGTTATTTATAGTTGTTGAGCTCGTCCTATTGTGAGGCTCTTAATTAACGTCAGTAGAAGTAGTTTAGATCCTAAGCTGGCCCTTGGATGATCCATACATCCAATGGCTCACAAGATATCAGCCCCTCTATATAAGGAGGTCCTTGTATGTTGTTTCAAGTAGACTTTATGAATGAATGAATTAAACTTTGAGAAATCACTCAATGTTATCAAACTTGTGCTAAGAGCTGTAGTTTGAAACAAGCCTGATACATCTCCAAGGTGTTTGATCAGTGCCTTGTATTGTGAGTCAAGTTATATCCTGTGCTTTGCTGTGGTTAACTTACTTGCTGTTGAGGTTAGTCTAGGGTGTTTGTGCTTTGCTGTAACACTTGAAAACTGTCTCTAAAACCAGTCTTTGAGTCCTTTTCTCTTGTGCCTTGCTGTAGAGGATTGTCTCTAAGTCATACCCCTGGAGTTTTTCATCTAAACAACTCACAACAACATCCCCTTGTTACTTGATTTTGTTCTCAGTTTGAGTCAAGCTAATCAAGTTTACTTAAACTTGTGAACCTTAGTAGTTTACACTCCAAATTGGTTATCAGAGCTTTGGTTGAGAGTCTTAGTGAGTTCATTTCCCTAACTACATTTAAAAATACAAAAATAGCCCAATGAGTGAAGAGAGACTAGCAGGAGTAGAAGCAAGGATGGAGGATCTGACTGGGATTGTAACCACCCTAACCAGAACCTTGGACCAGGTTATAGGCAACCATTTGCTTGCTGGAGGAAGAGGTAGAGGACGTGGAAGAGGCCAAGGAGGAGGCAGAGGAAGGCCACCTGATGATGAAGAGTATCCAGACTCAGATGACTCAACAAGAAGCAGAGCTTCCATCCACAGGAACACAGACAAGCATCTTAAGGTAGATATCCCTGAGTTTTCTGGTAGTCTTAATCCTGATGACTTGTTAGAATGGCTAAGAGAAGTAGAAAGGATCTTTGAGTACAAGGGATACAATGATTCAAGTCTTTTAAAGTAGCCATCCTTAAACTGAAAGGGTATGCTTCCCTTTGGTATGAGACTATGAAAGGGTTAAGGGCTAGGGAAGGTAAAGAACCCATCAAGTCTTGGACTAAACTGAAAAAGAAACTGTTAGACAAATTTGTTGCTAAGGATTACACCCAGGATCTGTTTATCAAGTTGTCTAAGTTGAAACAAGGAGACAAACCTGTTGAATCTTATCTGAGGGAGTTTGAACAACTCACCTTACAATGTGATATAAATGAGAAACCTGAGCAAAGGATTGCTAGGTACTTAGAGGGTCTAGATAAGAACATTGCTAACAAGGTTAGGATGCAACCTCTGTGGTCATTTGATGATGTTGTCAACCTATCTCTGAGAATTGAGAAGATAGGGAAGACTAAGCCTGCTACACCAAAACCTGTTAGGCCTTTTCAAACCAGACCTTATAGTGGGTTTAGATCAATGGATACCCCTAAGACAGCACCCCCACCTACCTTAGACAAGGGTAAGGGCATCATGGGTCAAAAGCCAAGCACTTCATTGACTGAGAACAGAATTAGGTGCTTCCAATGTCAAGGCTATGGACATTTCAGAAAGGATTGCCCTTCTAAGAAGACCTTAACCATAATGGAAGTTGAGGCTTGGGAGAAAGAGGGTCTAGTTGAGTATGAGAGGGATGAGCCTGAGGTTGAAGAAGTGGTGAGTGAGGAAGAAGAGTCTAGTCAGGAGGCAATAGTGGCACTCCCTGACACAGGCCACAACTTGGTCCTATGGAGAGTAATGCATTCACAACAGATACCTTTGGAGGAGGATCAAAGGTCCCTCATTTTCAGGAGCAGATGTACCATACAAGGGAGGGTTTGTAATCTTATTATAGATGGAGGTAGTTGTACCAATGTGGCTTCTGTTACTATGGTTGATAAGCTGAAGTTGAGCACTCAAGATCACCCTCACCCCTATAAGTTGAGATGGCTGAGTAAGGGAGCAGAGGTTAAGGTGGATAAGCAATGCATGGTCCCTTTCTCCATTGGCAGTGTGTACAAGGATGAAGTATTGTGTGATGTGGTTCCAATGGATGCCTGTCACTTGCTATTAGGAAGGCCATGGGAGTTTGATAAAAGCTCCATACACCAAGGAAGAAGCAATACCTATTCTTTCAAGCATGGGAGCAGGAAGGTGACATTAGCCCCCTTGCCACCACACCAGAAGAGCTATGGAAGTCCAAGCATGGCTGAGGATTTTAGTGGAGTTGTATTTCTATCTGAGTCAGCAATGGTCAAGGAGTGTAGTGAGGAGCAACCTATAGTAATGCTGCTATCAAAAGAAGTTCAGAAAGAGGAGTCTAAGGTGATCCCTGCAGATGTTAAGCCCCTCATTGATCAGTTCAAGGAAGTGTTTCCAGAGGAACTTCCTGATGGCTTACCCCCTTTGAGAGGGATTGAACACCAAATAGACCTTGTGCCAGGGTCTGTACTACCTAATAGACCAGCCTACAGATGTGATCCTAAGGCTACACAAGAGCTGCAAAAGCAAGTTGGAGAGTTGATGAGTAAAGGGTTTGTAAGGGAGTCATTAAGCCCTTGTGCTGTGCCTGCATTGTTGGTTCCTAAGAAGGATGGGACTTGGAGGATTGTGCATAGATAGCAGGGCTATCAAAAACATCACAGTCAAGTATAGGTTCCCTATACCTAGGCTTGATGACATGTTGGATGAGCTGAGTGGCTCAAGGTTCTTTTCTAAGATTGACTTAAGGCAAGGTTACCATCAATTGAGGATCAGAGAAGGAGATGAGTGGAAGACAGCCTTCAAAACAAAGCATGGCCTTTATGAGTGGCTTGTCATGCCCTTTGGCCTGTCAAATGCCCCAAGTACCTTCATGAGATTGATGACAGAAGTGCTTAGGCCTTGCCTAGGGAGATTTGTGGTGGTATACTTTGATGATATCCTCATCTACAGCAAGAGCAAGAATGATCATTTGAGGCATCTTGAGGCTGTGTTTGAAATACTTAAGGAGAGCAAGCTCTTTGGGAAGCTTGAGAAGTGCACCTTCATGACTGAGGAAGTCAAGTTTCTAGGATATGTGGTATCTGGTAGAGGCATTTCAGTTGATCAAGACAAGATCATGGCAGTCCAGTCTTGGCCTATCCCTAGGAGTATTACAGAAGTAAGGGGATTCCATGGCTTGGCATCCTTCTACAGAAGATTCATTAAGGATTTTAGCACCATTGCAGCACCTCTCACTGAGTGCATGAAGAAGGGAGAGTTCACTTGGACTGAGAATGCCTTACAGGCTTTCAAACACATGAAGAAGCTTTTGTGCAGTGCACCTATCCTCAGATTGCCAAACTTTGATTGCCTATTTGAGGTTGAATGTGATGCAAGTGGAGTGGGAATTGGAGCTGTCCTCATCCAAGAGAAGAAACCTGTAGCCTACTTTAGTGAAAAGCTAAGTGGTGCCAAACTAAACTACTCTACATATGATAAAGAGTTCTATGCTCTTGTCAGAGCTCTGAGGCATTGGAGTCATTACCTGAAGCCCAAACCTTTTGTCTTACACTCTGATCATGAGGCATTAAAGTACATAGGAGGCTAACATAAGCTCAGCCATAGACATGCTAAGTGGGTAGGGTTCCTTCAATCATTCACCTTTTCTAGCAAATACAAAGAGGGCAAACAAAATGTGGTGGCTGATGCATTGTCTAGGAGGTACACTCTGCTATTAACTATGGAGCAAAGGGTTCTTGGCTTTGAGTTCATGAAGGACATGTATCAAGAAGATCCAGACTTTGCAGAAGATTGGTTAGCACAGAAAGAGGGAACAAGAACCATTGATTCACCCTACACTTTGCAAAATGGATTCTTGTTTAAAGGAAACAAGCTGTGTGTTCCCAGAGGATCTTATAGGAGTCTATTGATCAAGGAGGTACATGGAAGTGGCCTTGGAGGACACTTTGGGGTTCAGAAAACTGTGGACATACTACAAGATCAATTCCACTGGCCTAAGATGATGGGAGAAGTTCAAATAGTGCTCAGAAGGTGTGGAGTTTGTCAAAAGGCCAAGAGTTCTTTCCAAGCAGGACCTTACACTCCCCTACCAGTCCCATGTAGGCCTTGGGAGGATGTAAGTATGGATTTCATAATGGCATTACCTAGGACAGCAAGAGGGAAGGATTCTATCATGGTGGTTGTGGATAGGTTCAGTAAGATGGCACATTTCATTGCTTGCAAGAAGACTGAGGATGCTGTGAGTGTAGCAGAGCTATACCTTGATGAGGTGGTGAGGTTACATGGAGTCCCAAGGACCATTGTGTCTGACAGAGACACAAAGTTTATGAGCCATTTCTGGAGAACATTGTGGAAGCTGCTTAACACTAGGTTGTTGTTTAGTACCTCCCATCACCCTCAAACTGATGGCCAAACTGAGGTGACCAACAAGACCTTGGGAAGGATCTTGAGGTGTATAGTCAGCAAATCTCTCAAGGATTGGGACTTAAAGTTGGCTCAAGCAGAGTTCTCTTTCAATAGAGCTCCCTCAGCAGCCACAGGCCACTCCCCTTTGAAGTGGTCTATGGTACTAACCCCTTAATGCCTTTGAGTTTGTCTAATGTGTGCAGGTCAGAAGTCCACTATGATGCCAAGAAGAGGGTGGAACAAATGTTAAAACTCCATGAATCAGTCAGGAAACAAATTGAGAAAGCTAATGATCTGTACAAGAAGAATGCCAAGGTTCCTAAGACCAAGAAAGACTTTGCACCAGGAGATCTAGTATGGATCAACCTAAGGAAAGAAAGGTTCCCTTCCAAGAGAAAGAACAAGCTAGAGCCTTGAGCAGATGGTCCTTTTCAAGTCATAGAGAAGATAGGTCCTAATGCCTACAAAATTGATCTACCAGGAGAGTATGCAGTCCATGGAACATTCAATGTGGGAGATCTTAGTCCCTTCTATGAAGACTCTGAGGGGGAGGAAGACACAGGCTTGAGGTCAAGCCCTTTTCAACCTGGGGAGGCTGCAGCAGGAGCTCACCCAAAGGGTCTTGATGATCAAACCACATACAAGACAAGCTTGACCCCTCAGATGGAAGCTCGAGTTACAAGGTCTAAACAACAAGCTATGACAAGCCAGAGCAAGACAAGCCAAGCCACCCCAATGAAGAAGACAGTCCAGGGTTAAACAACCCATTCCCACCCCCAACACAACCCACATTACCCACACAAAACAGAAACAGAGCCATTCAGGCCCAGACAGACCAGTTAACAAACACTGCATCTAGGAGGTACACCAGGGCATCCCAACCACCCCCACTATGGCCTACCATCAAGACAACCCTCTAAGCTACAAGTTTGCCCAGGACAAACCATTTTGAAGTCTAGTAAAAACCCATGAAACAGACACCCCAAAGCTAGAGTCCAGTAAACAGCATAGCAGAGGTAGTACATGCTCAGATGATGTTTTCTTTTGCTTAAGTCAACTTGTCTTCATCTAAGGCAGGTTTATCTATGTCCTCATAAGAGTGGAGAGTTCCAAGGAGCAACAAAACACCCAGAGCAAAGCACAAGACAACAAGAACAACAGATTTCCATTTCAGGAAAACTCCAAAAACTACTTTATTTGCTTTTTGTTCAGTTTGTTTTCTTTTGTGTTCTGTGTCTGTTCTTTATAGTTGTTGAGCTCGTCCTATTGTGAGGCTCTTAATTAACGTCAGTAGAAGTAGTTTAGATCCTAAGCTGGCCCTTGGATGATCCATACATCCAATGGCTCACAAGATATCAGCCCCTCTATATAAGGAGGTCCTTGTATGTTGTTTCAAGTAGACTTTAATGAATGAATGAATTAAACTTTGAGAAATCACTCAATGTTATCAAACTTGTGCTAAGAGCTGTAGTTTGAAACAAGCCTGATACATCCCCAAGGTGTTTGATCAGTGCCTTGTATTGTGAGTCAAGTTATATCTGTGCTTTGCTGTGGTTAACTTACTTGCTGTTGAGGTTAGTCTAGGGTGTTTGTGCTTTGCTGTAACACTTGAAAACTGTCTCTAAAACCAGTCTTTGAGTCCTTTTCTCTTGTGCCTTGCTGTAGAGGATTGTCTCTAAGTCATACCCCATGAGTTTTTCATCTAAACAACTCACAACAACATCCCCTTGTTACTTGATTTTGTTTTCAGTTTGAGTCAAGCTAATCAAGTTTACTTAAACTTGTGAACCTTAGTAGTTTACACTCCACATCGTCTATAAAGACCATCAGAACACTGCTTGAAAAGATAAGGGTCATCCTAAACAAAGAATTTTGCATCATGCAAAAATCTCTTTCTTTGGTTATAAGAAAGGTCAGAAGGTAGCTGGCGACTGACAAGAAAATTGGCCATATCAGCATACCAAGGAGAAGAGTCATCAATCGCCATTAATGAATCATCAGCAAACGAATCATTAATTAGCGTTGGTAATCCTATTTCAGTTACTCTTATCCTTGAGAGATGGTCAGCGACTACGTTCTCGGCTCCTTTCTTATCCCGGATCTCTAGATCGAACTCTTGAAGGAGTAAGATCCATCGAATAAGTCGAGGTTTTGCCTCTTTCTTTGAAAGCAGATATTTCAAAGCAGCATGGTCAGTGTAAACAATGACTTTTGATCCTATAAAGTAAGAATGGAATTTGTCTAAGGCGTAGACAATGGCAAGAAGTTCTTTTTCAGTGGTGGCATAGTTGATTTGGGCAGGATCTAAGGTTTTACAAGCATAGTAAATTGCATGAAGGAACTTTTCCTTTCTTTGCCCCAAAACAACTCCAACGGCATAATCACTCGCATCGCACATTAATTCAAAAGGAAGATTCCAATCAGGTGACTGGATTATAGGTGCGGTGATTAAAGCGCATTTGATTTTGTTGAATGCCTCAAGGCATTCCTTTGTGAAATTAAAAGGTGCATCCTTAAAAAGGAGCTCAGTCAGGGGTTTGGCTATTTTTGAAAAATCTTTGATAAACCGTCGGTAGAAACCGGCGTGGCCAAGGAAACTCCTGATTCCTTTTACATTAGCAGGTGGTGGCAGTTGTTCAATAACTTGGATCTTAGCTCGATCCACTTCAATACCTCTCTCAGAAATGTTGTGTCCTAAAACTACAACTTCGTTCACCATGAAGTGACATTTTTCCCAGTTGAGAACAAGATCGACTTCTTCACAGCGTTTTAGAACTCTGGACAGATTTGTCAAACAGTTATCAAAGGAAATGCCATAGACGCTAAAGTCGTCCATAAATACTTCTATGATAGTTTCAACAAAATCTGAAAAGATACTAGTCATGCAACGCTGGAAAGTGGCAGGTGCATTACACAAGCCAAAGGGCATTCGGCGATAAGCGAAAGTACCATAGGGACAGGTGAAAGTAGTTTTCTCTTGGTCCTCAGGGTGGATAGGAATTTGGAAAAATCCTGAGTAACCATCTAGATAGCAGAAATATTTGTGGCAAGCTAACCTCTCTAGAATTTGATCAATGAAGGGTAGAGGATAGTGATCTTTTCGAGTTGATTGATTCAACTTCCTGTAGTCAATACACATGCGCCATCCCGTCACAATCCTTGTGGGGATGAGCTCATTCTTTTCATTCTTGACTACTGTTGTTCCTCCTTTCTTGGGAACAACTTGGAACAGGGCTAACCCATTTCGAGTCAGAAATTGCGTAGATTATGCCAGCATCTAGCAATTTCATAACTTCAGCTTTAACTACTTCTTGCATGTTAGGATTAAGACGGCGTTGACCTTGAACACAAGGTTTTTGGCCTTCCTCTAAGTTGATTCTATGCATGCAAAAGACGGGGCTTATGCCTGTTAAATCTTCAAGTTTATAACCTATTGCCTTCTTGTGTTTTCTCAAGATAGTCAATAGTGAGTTTAACTGATTTTCATCTAGGAGAGCACTCACTATGACTGGGCAATATTCAGACTCATCTAAAAAGGCATATTTTAGATGTGAGGGAAGAGGTTTAAGTTCAGGTTTATGTACTTCTGCCTTGGCAGGAGCATCAATTAAGCTTATGAACTCCTCAACTTCTTCAGATGGTATCTCTTTTCCAGTCAAGTCCCTTTCCAGCTCACTGTTCTCAAAATTGTCGTTCTCAGAGATATCCTCTAACAACAAAATTGCTTCTAAAGGATCTTCAATTATTGATGGATACAGAGATTCATCAATGATTGAGTCGACAATGTCAAGGAAACAGCAAGGCTCTTCAAGCATAGGGCTCTTCATAGCACTGTTTTAGTTGTAGGTGACTTTATCATCACCTACTTCTAGTGTCAATTTTCCATTCTTGACATCGATTACTGCTCCCGCAGTGTGTAGAAATGGCCTTCCTAAAATGATAGGGATTTGCGAATCTTCAGCCATATCTAACACGATGAAATCGACTGGAATAAAAAACCTCCCTACTCTGACATGCACATCTTCTAAAACTACCATAGGTTATTTTAGAGAACGGTCTGCCATTTGCAGGGTGATACTTGTGCATTTGAGAATTCCCATATTCAACTTTTCGCAGATGGAATAGGGCATGACGCTTACACTAGCACCTAGATCGCATAAAGCGTTATCAATAGTGTAGGTGCCTATAGTGCAAGGTATAGAGAAACTACCAGGATCCTTTAACTTAGGAGGAGACTTATTTTGCAATAAAGCACTACATTCAGCGGTGAATGCTATGATTTCAACTTCATCTAAAGTCCTCTTTTTAGTTAAGATATCCTTCATGAATTTTGTGTAACAAGGGATTTGAGTGATTAATTCAGTGAAGGGAACCGTTACTTGGAGGTTTTTGACTACTTCCATGAATTTACCGAACTGGGTTTCCTTATGATTTCTCCTCAAACGTTGGGGAAATGGAACTTGAATTTTGATGGGTTCCTTTTCAGGTTCATCCTTCTTTTCAGGTTTGTCTTCCGCTTCCTTTGCGGTCGTTGGTTGAGTTTCTTTTTGGCTCTCTACTTGTGAAGGCTCAACTGTTGGCTCTTTGGACTGTTGAGATTCCGCATAAGTGGTACCATTCCTAAGGGTGATAGCATTTGCGGTGTCCCTTGGTTGTTCACCATGAGGCGGGAGTTGGCCTTGTTTTCTCTGGGCATTAGAGGCAGCCAATTGGGCCATTTGAGTTTCAAGCATCTTGATGGCAGCACTTTGAGCTTGATCACTCTTTTGAAGTTGAGCAAACATTGAATCTTTTTTTTGAACAACTTGTAGAAGCGTGGATTCAATTTTGCTCAAGCTTGAGTCATTAGGTTGGCCTTGAATTTGAGGTGGTTGGTGTTGAGGTTGATTTTGGTATGGTTGGTTGAAGTTAGGTTGGAATGAAGGTCTCTGGTTTTGAAAACCAAATGGATTGTAAGGCTTTTGTTGGTGTGGTATGAATGGTTGTTGAATTTGTGGTTGGGGATTTTGAATGTTAGTGCTTTTGTAGGACTAAAAAGGATGGTTTTTTGTGTTTTCGTTATAGAAGTTTGAGAAAGCGTTGCCTTGCCTATATCCTTGATAGGCATTGACTTGCTCTATTGAACTTCTACATTCTTGAAAACTATGCCCTCCAACCCCACATGTCTAACATACCACTACGTGGTTGGTGACGTTCATATGTTCCTTGGATTGGGAAGAGCTTTCTACTTGTTGCTGCAGAAGGGCTAATTGGGCTTCCAAGAGTGCTACTTTACTTGAGTCATCCTGCTTGGCTTTGAGTGGTATAGCACGCGAGTTGCTATACTGAGAATCGTGGATTGTCATTGACTCGATAGTCGTACTAGCTATTTCTACATCGATTTGATCGAAACGACCATTGTTAGCGGAGTCGAGGATACGACGCGATTCGCCACAACAACCGTTGTAGAAGGTGATAGCTAGGAACCATGAATCAAGGCTATGATGAGGGCATTCTCTTTGTAATTCTTTGTACCTTTCCCATGCTTCATAAAGGCTTTCGTCGCCTCTCTGACGGAATCCAGTAATTTGACTCCGTAAGAGTGCGGTTCGTTCTGGTGGGAAGTACTTTTGATAGAAAGCAAGAGGTAGACCATCCCAGTCGGATATTCCTAAGGCAAATCGGTCAAGACTATTGATCTAGAGTTTTGCCTTTCCTCTTAAGGAAAAGGGAAAGAGCATTTCCCTAATCTGCTCTTGGGATACTCCAGTTTGCCTAATCGTGGAGCAATAGTCACAGAAGTTTTGGATATGAAGGTTGGGATCTTCTGTGACATTGCCACCAAATTGATTTCTTTCTATTAGATTTGTTGAACCTATTTGCTTGATGATGACATGTCCTTAATACTTGCCCCATGACTTAATGTGTGTTGGCTAGTTGTGTAATGTCATAGGTTTGAAAGGATCGTCATTCGCTGACGAGAGCATGAAGCATCAATCTTAGTTCGTCATTGGTGTCTAGCAATTTGTAAAGGTGAAAAAGCTTAAGTCACTTGTTGCCTGAACTAAACAGTTCAAGGAACTGTTCAGTTCAGTATTTGTTCATAAGGCACAACAAATTTTTTTTTGGATTGATTTGCAAAATCGTTTCTTTTTTAATCTTGCTGGACGTAACAACTTAATTGCAATTCCTCCAGAATTTCTTTTAATAGTTGCTTGAGTAAAAAGAAGAAAATAATTTTAAAATATCTTTTAGTTAGGAGTTTGAGATAATATAAAAGACTTCATATCTTTTTATTATCTTATTCTTTCTTATTTTAAGAGAGTCCTAAACCTAATAGTTTTCTATAAATACGAGAGTCTTATTTTTCAGAAAACTCAACCTTTGACAAAAGCAAAAACGCACAGCAAGATTTCTTATGCAAAAATATTTTTGAGTCAAAATATTTTTATGAGCTTAAAAGGTTGTGCCTAGTGAATATTATCAAGTACTTAAACTATTTCATCTCTAGGCAATAATTGTTCTCCATTGTTCTAACTTGTGAACCTTATAAGGAGACAATAATCATTGTAATTTTCTAATTTGTGAGTGAGTGTTTATTGGGGTACGGGTGGTACTCGAGTCGCACAATCGGGTTGATTGTGGGGATTTTCTTAGTAATCGGGTTTGATTATAAGGAAGATATTTAATAAGAGCGATAGTGGACGTAGACCTTTAGAGAGTAGGTCGAACCACTTAAAAATTGTTGTGTTCTTCTTTTTGCTCGTTGTTCTTCATACTCGCATTTAATTTCGTTCGTTAATCGGTTCGAATCAGTACTGCACAGAATTCACTGTTTTAATTAGTCCGCTGAACTGTTTAATTTGCCTGTGTACTGTTTCTGCATCGATCAGTTTCGAGTTGTGTTTTTTTAATTTTTAAAAAGGTACTTAATTCACCCCCTCCCTCTCTTAAGTATTGGATCCATAAACTCAACAATTGGTATCAGAGCCTCGTGCTCTTGATTGCTTTACCGCAAAGAGTTTGATCCTTTTGAGTTTATCTTTTGTCTTTTTTTTTGCTTAAATGAATTCCAGATCTGTCAAATGTCCTGTCTTCGATGGCACGGACTATGGCTGGTGGAAAAATAGAATGACACATTTCATTCAAGGAACTGAGTATGAGTGTTGGGCAATTATTGAAAGTGGCCCTCTTGTTATTACGACCACCGATGCAAATGGTGTTGAAAGTCCTAAAGCAAGAGAGGCCTACACTGCCGATGACTATAAGAAGGCAGAAAAGAATGCTCGAGCAATATCCCTTTTACAATCTGGTCTTATAAATGAGGAGGCCGGCCGTATTGCTGGTTGTAATAAGGCTAAGCAAATTTGGGATACTCTCGAGTTAGCCCACGAGGGAACATTGCAAGTGAAGAAACTTCGTATTGATCTATTAATGCAACAATACGAGGCCTTCAAAATGCGAAAAGATGAATCGATTAAAAGCATGTCTTCTCGATTTTCTAGTATAACCAACGAACTTTCAAATCTTGGTCGCTCTTTTCAAACTGAGGACATTGTCCGTAAAATTTTAAGAAGTTTAACCAAGAGATGGCTAGCCAAGGTCAAAGCCATTGAAGAAGGCAGGGACATAACTACTCCCACATATGCAGCCTTAATGGGATCTCTTATGGCACATGAAATAGCCCTTGATGATGCCGAAGAGAAGCCCAAGGCTAAGGGCCTGGCCTTGAACGCCTTCTCAAGTGATAATGAAAGTGATCTTGAGGAGGAAGTTGAGTTCTCTAAGCGTATTGCAAAGATAATCAGAAAACAAAATCAAGGGAAGTTCGAAAGTTTTACACCAAAGAAATATGCTCCTTCTACTTTTTCTTCTTCTTCATCTCGTTCTATGTCTAGAATGGGTTGCTTTAAATGTGGAGATCGTGATCATCAGATAAACGTCTAGAGATAAACGTGAGAAATTTAAGCAAGAGTACAAACGTGCAATGATTGCTGCTGTGTGGGGTGAGTCAGAATCCGAGGACGATGAACCGCCTAAGGAAGAAACGGAAGAGAAACTATGTCTTCGATCCACTTACAAGACCAAGCCACAAAAGAACTCATACAAAGATGATATGAGATGTCTTATGGCCCATACTGACAATTCCGAAAGTGAATCTGACGACGAGGTATGTCTTTCTGATCTCAAGACTCGTGTTAGATCTCTGTCAAAAGAAAAAATAATTAGGCTTCTTGACGAGACCCTAGACACTAGTTATGACCAAAGTAAACGTCTGGAAGCAATGCAAATTGAGATTGAAAGTATCGCGGAAGAAAATGTCAAGTTAAAACGTGATCTGAAATATGTTGAAAAACGAACAGTTGAACAGACTGTTCATTCCGAAGTTATCACTGAAAATGAATCGCTAGTCAACAAGATACAAGCTTTAACTAACGAACTGGATGAAATAAAAAATATGCATGTTAAAGGAGCTATCACATACTCTGAGTTCAATACTAAATTTGATAGACTCAATGTTGACTATGACGATCTCCTTAACAAGAACAAGAGACTTCTTAGAAAAATCGATAACCTTGAAATCGACCTAAGAAATGCTAGGAATGTCACCGCTAAATGGGAAGGAAGTAATACCGTTCTTGACTTCCTAGTTAATCAATCCAGTAATACTAAGAAGCTAGGATTAGGGTATGAATCTTGTTCTAACTTCAAGCTAGATGATCCTCAATATCATACAGTTTGGGTTCCTGGACAGAAAGTAAACAGATCACCGAACTGTTCAATTCAGAATGCTTCCAGCAATGTCTATTTCAGAAAGCCTAAACCCGTAGAACGTGACTTTCGTAAACGTAAGTATGTCGGCCTACCTGAGTATAATTTGTGCAAATTTTGTGGGAAAACAGGACACGTATTTAATGCTTGTAAAAAGCGGTTAGGTTACTTGGAACAAAGTTATAAGATTGTCAAGAAAATGTGGATTCGAAAGGACTTATTATCACAAGTGACTAACCAAAAGGGACCCAAGTTAATTTGGGTACCCAAGTCCAAAGTATAATCTGTTTTGCAGGCTAAAGTGAGAGGGAGCAACATGCATTGATCAAAATAAATTTCGTTGCTCAAGGTGCATATGGACGATGTCTTTGACCTCTCACATAAAGCCTACAAAGTGGAGGTGTGATACATAAATTGGTAAGGTGTTTCAAGTTTATTCACACTTCAAGAAAGAATGATGAAGAAAAAAGAACAAGAGATAGCCCACGAGAACTTGATGAGCAAACCAGAAGCGTTTTAAACAGTCCACTAAACTGTTCTCTATGAAGCGATCTCAAGTTCAGGGGGGAATAGAACAGTCAATGACACTGTTCAATCAGACATCCGACAGTTCAAAGGGATTAAATAAGACGAGCTAAATCAATGTGAACGGAGCAAAGTAAGGCACTTGGAACCACGACCAAAAGATCGTTTCGTCATATGAACCAAATGGGTAAGCCAACAATTATGGGATTACGGTATGATTATTATTTTTGTGCCTATTCTTTGTGATAACATGGGTGCAATTAATACTTCATAAAATCCCGTGCAACATTCTTTGACAAACTTTCTTCGCGACATGGTAGAAAAAGGGAACATTTGCTTAAAATTTTGTAAAATCGAAGATCAGTTATCCGACCTTTTACTAAACCTTTAGCAAGGACAAAAATAGGAGGTTGAAGCCGCCATGCTTGGATCAGCAAGGATACCCGATCAGGTACACACTTACCCGATCGGGTAAGAGGGCATCTAGAAGTATTTGACTAACGTTTCATCTTCCTTCGCTTTGACTTGACTTCCATCATCCCCCTTGACCTCTCCAATCGAGTTTGTTGGTAGGGTTTTATGTAAAGCGATGAATTCTTCCGCCTAATTGATTGATCTTCCGACAACTACGAAACCGTCTTTGCTTCTTCTCGCTTTTGAATTAGTGAACCTTCTCGAAATGCCTTAGACATGGTCAAGCTTGTTTCTTCAAATCGTCGGGTTCTAGGCAAATGCTCAGGAATATAGAAAAAGGGTGTAGAAACGTCACTTTCCCTACAAAACAGGTTAGAACAAAGGAATTCGCCTAGAAGACGATATTAGCTCATAAAATGGCTTAACAAAGCACAAATGACATATAAAACCGAGCTAAAATGGGGGTTAAACTCATACAAATATTCACTTATCAAACTCCCCCAAGCTAAACCTTTGCTTGTCCTCAAGCAAACATAACAAACAATACCAGGACAAGGTTGCAGGCATTGGCTACTATACCCTCAAGAAACAAATCTCAACGTAAAACTTTGAAAATATAATGAATCATAACCCAAAAGCAACGTGGGCAAGAATGATACATAAACATGGCTGAGATTTACATAACGGCGTAGCACAAAGAATTTCACTACAGATTTTTCGGCTCTTGCATGATCTTTTGACAGATGGACTCTCACGGCACACTCGAACACTCATTGTGTGTAAAAGGTGATTTCTTTATGTGTAAGTGTTTTTGAGACACTCACCTATCTACGACTTATGAAAATGTGTCCGCAATCTAATATGGTAAACAATTCAAAACACAAGTCAAAGATCACAATGCACATGGAAAAGAAGCCGAGGGAAAAAAAATAAGAAGAAGGCTTTGCGAAATGGGTGAAAGGTGGACAAATAGTTATGGTCATGTGAAGGTTAGAATGAGCTAGCAACTGACCAATGATAAATGAATACTCAATCCAAACTTTCGATGAATTTCCAAAAAACGAATAACGAAGCCAGAAGTAACGAATTGGCTTATTACACACGAAACATAAGGGTAAACTCCTTCTTTTGATTTGACATTTTGAGGAGATACTCAAAACTTCTTCTCTTATTTCTTTTTTCTTTGTTTTCTTTTTCCAATTTTTCTTCTTTTCTTTTGAACATCACTTTTTGAACAATTTCGTTCTTCCAAACTCACTTTGACAGATAAGAACAAATCTTCTCAAAAGAGCACCCACACACCATAGTCTAGCTACTAGCTCAAAAGGTAGGCAGTTTTTTTTTTATTTGTAGCTATTTTTTTTTTGTGAAGCATTTGTATGAAGGGGCTAATTTTGAGGTTTAATTCAAAGTGAAAAAGGCTTCAAATCTTAGTGAATCATGAATGCAATGCTTATAGAAATGAGATGAGAAACATACTTATGCGTTTTGACATGACACATATCACAAGGAGAACTACACACACCTAAATGAGACTGATAAGTGAATATTTGTATGATTTTAACCCCCACTTTAGCTCGGTTTTGTTTGTCATTTGTGCTTTGTTAAGCCATTTTATGAGCTAATATCGTCTTCTAGGCGAATTCCTGTGTTCTAACTTGTTTTGTAGGGAAAGTGGCGTTTCTACGCCCTTTTTCAATATTTCCGAGCATTTGCCTAGAACCCGACGACTTGAAGATGCAAGCTTGACCGTGTGAAAGGCATTTCAAGAAGGTTCACTAACTTAAGAGAGGGAAGAAGCAAAGACGGTTTCTTAGTTATCGGAAGACCTATCAATTAGACGGGAGAATTCATCGCTTTACATCCTATCCAAGCAACAAACCCGATTGTAGAGTCAAGGGGGATGTTGTAAGTCAAGTCAAAGCGAAGGAAGTTGAAGAGTTATTCAAGAGCTTCCAGAAGACGACTTACCCGATCGGGTAAGTGGTGTACCCGATCGGGTATTCCTGCTGCTTAGTGCTTTGCGGCTCCTTCATCCTATTTTTGACCTATGCATTTATTGCCCGACCTCTTCTCCACGAAACCCTAATACTATAAATAGATGTGCCAAGCCCCTCATATCATCATCCATGAAATAATCCATCATACACTTTCTTACACAATATTGTCTTATATTTCTTTTTAGCTTTAGTCTTTCTAGTTTAGATTCTCTTCTATTTTTGTCTTTTGTTCTAGTTTACTTTCGTCTATTTCATATCAAAACATTAGCTTAGTTCAAATAGAATTTCAACCTTTTGTATCTACTTTGTTGGGTTCAAGAGTTGTAATTCAAGATACGATATTTCTATGCGAGGGATTTCTGTTATTGTTATCGCTTTCATCGTTGATCGTCACCTAGGTATTCCTAATTTATCCTTTGTTTACCATTCTTTATTGCTTTCCATTTGTTCGTTACTTTCTATTCGTATCATTTAGATTCGTTTTTACGTTGTTATAATCATAGTTTCATTTCTTAGATTGTCATATAGCGTCGTTATTATCGCCACATAGAGAGTCTAAATTATTGTCGAATTCAACTAAATATGCTTACCTTAACTTTCATTGTTAATACCAACATAATCATGAGTGAGTAGTCACCTTTCTAGGGTGTAGGGTAGCCATGTTAGATTGATTAAAATATGATAATTGGATAAAGGAAATTGTGCTTTTAAAACATTGTGTCTATGCATGTTTGGACTTTAACGATAGTTGACGATTCTTGATCACAATCATTGACTAGTATGGAATTCTTTTCCAAGGTAGATATACAGGAATTGAATAGACAAAGCGTGACATGGTGGATTAAGACCTAGTAAATCGCACTAAAAGCCTGCTAGACCATCTGATCTATGATCGTAATGAACACACCATTCTTACGAACGCTCAATGAATTATTTGCATATCCTAAATCTAATTTCATCAATATATCAATCTACATGTGTGAACCTATTTCCCTAGATACTTCTCATTATTGTTAATTTATCAATTGCTTTATTGTTTTCTTCTAGTTTGTTTTTATTTTGTTCTTATTTATGCCTTTCGTTAGTTTAGACATCACAACTCCAAAACCCAGGAAATCTTTAGATAAAACTCAATTGTGAAACGATTCACAATCCATAGGAAACACCATCTCCCTGAGGATCGATCCCTACTTCCCTAATTACATTAATTTGTTATTAGCCTAGTCTGGGTAATTTATCTTTGCATCGGGCTTGCGACAGGCCTGATCAAATTTTGGCGCCGTTGCCGGGGAGCACGGTTTAGTTTTCCTTTTTATTGTGATTTCTATCACGATTAGTTTTATCTAGTCTTTAGGAACTCAAATTCCTTTAGACCTCTCTTGATTTTTCATCTTAGCTTTTCTATCTTATGCCCAGATCTTCTAGACTAGGGACCCTATTCCTTTGGACCCCGAACTAGAAAGAACTCTGCGTAGGAGATTAAAGCTATTTAACGAAATTTCAAAAGCTTCTGACATTTCAAGTTTAGATCGTATTCGTGAGAAATACTCGGATATCTTACCTAATCTTGAAGGAGAAGAAGATCCATTTTCCTCTCCATTTCAAAAATTCATTCAACCTTCAACCAACATTCCATCTTCATCTTCACAACAAAAAATGGTTCGACTTTCCGACCATTCTAAACCCACCGCAGATACACTTCCAAAGGGTATCGCTACACCTCAAATTACAGCTCAAAACTTCGAAATCAAACCTGCCTTCATCAATTTAATAGAAAGAAATCAATTTGGTGGCAATGCCACAGAAGATCCCAACCTTCATATCCAAAACTTCTGTGACTATTGCTCCACAATTAGACAAACTGGAGTATCCCAAGAACAGATTAGGGAAATGCTCTTTCCCTTTTCTTTAAGAGGAAAGGCAAAACTCTGGATCAATAGTCTTGACCGAGTTGCCCTAGGAATAGTTGATTGGGATGGTCTAGCTCTTGCTTTCTATCAAAAGTACTTCCCACCAGAACGAACCGCGCTCTTACGAAGTCAAATTACTGGATTCCGTCAGAGAGGCGACGAAAGCCTTTATGAGGCATGGGAAAGATATAAAGAATTACAGAGAGAATGTCCTCATCATGGCCTTGATTCATGGTTCCTGGCTATCACATTCTACAACGGTTGTTGTGGCGAATCGCGTCGTATCCTCGACTCCGCTAACAATGGTCGTTTCGATCAAATCGATGTAGAGATAGCTAGTGCGACTATCGAGTCAATGGCAATCCACGATTCTCAGTATAGCGACTCGCGTGCTATACCGCTCAAAGCCAACAGATGATTCGAGTAAAGTAGCACTCTTGGAAGCCCAATTAGCCCTTCTGCAGCAACAAGTAGGAAGCTCTTCCCAATCCAAGAAACATATCAACGTCACTAACCACGTAGTGGTATGTGAGACATGTGGGATTGGAGGGCATAGTTTTCAAGAATGTAGAAGTTCAATAGAGCAAGTCAATGCCTATCAAGGATATAGGCAAGGCAACGCTTTCTCAAACTTCTATAACGAAAACACAAAAACCCACCCATTTTTGTCCTACAAAAGTACCAACGTTCAAAATCCCCACCAACAAATCCAACAACCATTCATACCACACCATTAAAAGCCTTACAATCCACCTGGTTTTCAAAACCAGAGACCTTCATTCCAACCTAACTTCAACCAATCTTATCAAAACCAAAATCAAAACCAACCACCTCAAATTCAAGGCCAACCAAATGACTCAAGTTTGAGCAAAATTGAATCCATGCTTCTACAAGTTGTTCAAAAACAGGATTCAATGTTTGCTCAATTTCAAAAGAGTGATCAAGATAAAGATGCCGCCATCAAAATGCTTGAAACTCAAATGGCCCAATTGGCTACCTCTATCACCCAAAGAAAACAAGGCCAACTCCCACCTCATGGTGAACAACCGAGGGACACCGCAAATGCTATCACACTTAGGAGTGGTACCACTTATACGGAACCTCAGCAACCCAAAGAATAAACAGTTGAGCCTTCACTAGTAGAAAGCCAAAAAGAAACCCAACCATCCACCGCTAAGAAAGCGGAAGACAAATCTAAAAAGAAGGATGAACTTGAAAAGGAACCCATCAAAATTCAAGTTCCATTTCCCCAGCGTTTGAGGATAAATCATAAGGAAACCCAATTCGGTAAATTCGTGGAAGTTGTCAAAAACCTCCAAGTAACGATTCCTTTCACTGAATTAATCACTCAAATCCCTTCTTACACGAAATTTATGAAGGATATCTTAACAAAGAAGAGGACTCTGGATGATATTGAAATCATCGCATTCACCGGCGAATGCAGTGCGTTATTGCAAAATAAGTCCCCTCCTAAGTTAAAGGATCCTGGTAGTTTCTCTATACCTTGCACTATAGGCACCTACACGATTGATAAAGCTTTATGCGATCTAGGTGCTAGTGTGAGCGTTATGCCCTATTCCATTTGCGAAAAATTGAATATGGGAATTCTGAAATGCACAAGTATCACCCTGCAAATGGCAGATCGTTCTCTAAAACAACCTATGGGAGTTTTAGAAGATGTACCTGTTAGAGTAGGGAAGTTTTTCATTCCAGTCGATTTTATAGTGTTAGATATGGCAGAAGATTCGCAAATCCCTATCATTCTAGGAAGGCCATTTCTACACACTGCGGGAGCAGTAATCGATTAAAAGCATGTCTTCTCGATTTTCTAGTATAACCAACGAACTTTCAAATCTTGGCCGCTCTTTTCAAACTGAGGACATTGTCCGTAAAATTTTAAGAAGTTTAACCAAGAGATGGCTAGCCAAGGTCACAGCCATTGAAGAAGGCAGGGACTTAACTACTCCCACCTATGCAGCCTTAATGGGATCTCTTATGGCACATGAAATAGCCTGTGATGATGCCGAAGAGAAGCCCAAGGCTAAGGGCCTGGCCTTGAACGCCTTCTCAAGTGATAATGAAAGTGATCTTGAAGAAGAAGTTGAGTTCTCTAAGCGTATTGCAAAGATAATCAGAAAACAAAATCAAGGGAAGTTCGAAAGTTTTACACCAAAGAAATATGCTCCTTCTACTTTTTCTTCTTCTTCATCTCGTTCTATGTCTAGAATGGGTTGCTTTAAATGTGGAGATTGTGATCATCAGATCCGAAACTGTCGCAAATGGGAAGAAGTAAAGTCTAGAGATAAACGTGAGAAATTTAAGCAAGAGTACAAACGTGCAATGATTGCTGTTGTGTGGGGTGAGTCCGAATCCGAGGACGATGAACCGCCTAAGGAAGAAACGGAAGAGAAACTATGTGTTCGATCCACTTACAAGACCAAGCCACAAAAGAACTCATACAAAGATGATATGAGATGTCTTATGGCCCATACTGACAATTCCGAAAGTGAATCTGACGACGAGGTATGTCTTTCTGATCTCAAGACTCGTGTTAGGTCTCTGTCAAAAGAAAAAATAATTAGGCTTCTTGACGAGACCCTAGACACTAGTTATGACCAAAGTAAACGTCTGGAAGCAATGCAAACTGAGATTGAAAGTATCGCGGAAGAAAATGTCAAGTTAAAACGTGATCTGAAATATGTTGAAAAACGAACAGTTGAACAGACTGTTCATTCCGAAGTTATCACTGAAAATGAATCGCTAGTCAACAAGATACAAGCTTTAACTAACGAACTGGATGAAATAAAAAATATGCATGTTAAAGGAGCTATCACATACTCTGAGTTCAATACTAAATTTGATAGACTCAATGTTGACTATGACGATCTCCTTAACAAGAACAAGAGGCTTCTTAGAAAAATCGATAACCTTGAAATCGACCTAAGAAATGCTAGGAATGTCACCGCTAAATGGGAAGGAAGTAATACCGTTCTTGACTTCCTAGTTAATCAATCCAGTAATACTAAGAAGCTAGGATTAGGGTATGAATCTTGTTCTAACTTCAAGCTAGATGATCCTCAATATCATACAGTTTGGGTTCCTGGACAGAAAGTAAACAGATCACCGAACTGTTCAATTCAGAATGCTTCCAGCAATGTCTATTTCAGAAAGCCTAAACCCGTAGAACGTGACTTTCGTAAACGTAAGTATGTCGGCCTACCTGAGTATAATTTGTGCAAATTTTGTGGGAAAACAGGACACGTATTTAATGCTTGTAAAAAGCGGTTAGGTTACTTGGAACAAAGTTATAAGATTGTCAAGAAAATGTGGATTCGAAAGGACTTATTATCACAAGTGACTAACCAAAAGGGACCCAAGTTAATTTGGGTACCCAAGTCCAAAGTATAATCTGTTTTGCAGGCTAAAGTGAGAGGGAGCAACATGCATTGATCAAAATAAATTTCGTTGCTCAAGGTGCATATGGACGATGTCTTTGACCTCTCACATAAAGCCTACAAAGTGGAGGTGTGATACATAAATTGGTAAGGTGTTTCAAGTTTATTCACACTTCAAGAAAGAATGATGAAGAAAAAAGAACAAGAGATAGCCCACGAGAACTTGATGAGCAAAACCAGAAGCGTTTTAAACAGTCCACTAAACTGTTCTCATTGAAGCGATCTCAAGTTCAGGGGGAATAGAACAGTCAATGACACTGTTCAATCAGACATCCGACAGTTCAAAGGGATTAAATAAGACGAGCTAAATCAATGTGAACGGAGCAAAGTAAGGCACTTGGAACCACGACCAAAAGATCGTTTCGTCATATGAACCAAATGGGTAAGCCAACAATTATGGGATTACGGTATGATTATTAATTTTGTGCCTATTCTTTGTGATAATATGGGTGCAATTAATACTTCATAAAATCCCGTGCAACATTCTTTGACAAACTTTCTTCGCGACATGGTAGAAAAAGGGAACATTTGCTTAAAATTTTGTAAAATCGAAGAACAGTTATCCGACCTTTTACTAAACCTTTAGCAAGGACAAAAATAGGAGGTTGAAGCCGCCATGCTTGGATCAGCAAGGATACCCGATCAGGTACACACTTACCCGATCAGGTAAGTGGGCATCTAGAAGTATTTGACTAACGTTTCATCTTCCTACGCTTTGACTTGACTTCCATCATCCCCCTTGACCTCTCCAATCGGGTTTGTTGGTAGGGTTTGATGTAAAGCGATGAATTCTTCCGCCTAATTGATTGATCTTCCGACAACTACGAAACCGTCTTTGCTTCTTCTCTCTTTTGAATTAGTAAACCTTCTCGAAATGCCTTTGACATGGTCAAGCTTGTTTCTTCAAATCGTCGGGTTCTAGGCAAATGCTCAGGAATATAGAAAAAGGGTGTAGAAACGTCACTTTCCGTACAAAACAGGTTAGAACACAGGAATTTGCCTAGAAGACGATATTAGCTCATAAAATGGCTTAACAAAGCACAAATGACATATAAAACCGAGCTAAAATGGGGGTTAAACTCTTACAAATATTCACTTATCAAACTCCCCCAAGCTAAACCTTTGCTTGTCCTCAAGCAAACATAACAAACAATACCAGGACAAGGTTGCAAGCATTGGCTACTATACCATCAAGAAACAAATCTCAACGTAAAACTTTGAAAATATAATGAATCATAACCCAAAAGCAACGTGGGCAAGAATGATACATAAACATGGCTGAGATTTACATAACGGCGTAGCACAAAGAATTTCACTACAGATTTTTTGGCTCTTGCATGATCTTTTGACAGATGGACTCTCACGGCACACTCGAACACTCATTGTATGTAAAAGGTGATTTCTTTATGTGTAAATGTTTTTGAGACACTCACCTATCTACGACTTATGAAAATGTGTCCGCAATCTAATATGGTAAACAATTCAAAACACAAGTCAAAGATCACAATGCACATGGAAAAGAAGCCGAGGGAAAAAAAATAAGAAGAAGGCTTTGCGAAATGGGTGAAAGGTGGACAAATAGTTATGGTCATGTGAAGGTTAGAATGAGCTAGCAACTGACCAATGATAAATGAATACTCAATCCAAACTTTCGATGAATTTACAAAAAACGAATAACGAAGCCAGAAGTAACGAATTGGCTTATTACACACGAAACACAAGGGTAAACTCCTTCTTTTGATTTGACATTTTGAGGAGATACTCAAAACTTCTTCTCTTATTTCTTTTTTCTTTGTTTTCTTTTTCCAATTTTTCTTCTTTTCTTTTGAACATCACTTTTTGAACAATTTCGTTCTTCCAAACTCACTTTGACAGATAAGAACAAATCTTCTCAAAAGAGCACCCACACACCATAGTCTAGCTACTAGCTCAAAAGGTAGGCAGTTTTTTTTTTATTTGTAGCTATTTTTTTTTTTGTGAAGCATTTGTATGAAGGGGCTAATTTTGAGGTGTAATTCAAAGTGAAAAAGGCTTCAAATCTTAGTGAATCATGAATGCAATGCTTATAGAAATGAGATGAGAAACATACTTATGCGTTTTGTCATGACACATATCACAAGGAGAACTACACACACCTAAATGAGACTGATAAGTGAATATTTGTATGATTTTAACCCCCACTTTAGCTCGGTTTTGTTTGTCATTTGTGCTTTGTTAAGCCATTTTATGAGCTAAGATCGTCTTCTAGGCGAATTCCTGTGTTCTAACTTGTTTTGTAGGGAAAGTGGCGTTTCTACGCCCTTTTTCTATATTTCCGAGCATTTGCCTAGAACCCGACGACTTGAAGATGCAAGCTTGACTGTGTGTAAGGCATTTCAAGAAGGTTCACTAACTTAAGATAGGGAAGAAGCAAAGACGGTTTCTTAGTTATCGGAAGACCTATCAATTAGACGGGAGAATTCATCGCTTTACATCCTATCCAAGCAACAAACCCGATTGTAGAGTCAAGGGGGATGTTGTAAGTCAAGTCAAAGCGAAGGAAGTTGAAGAGTTAGTCAAGAGCTTCCAGAAGACGACTTACCCGATCGGGTAAGTGGTGTACCCGATCGGGTATTCCTGCTGCTTAGTGCATTGCGGCTCCTTCATCCTATTTTTGACCTATGCATTTATTGCCCGACCTCTTCTCCACGAAACCCTAATACTATAAATAGATGTGCCAAGCCCCTCATATCATCATCCATGAAATAATCCATCATACACTTTCTTACACAATCTTGTCTTATATTTCTTTTTAGCTTTAGTCTTTCTAGTTTAGATTCTCTTCTATTTTTGTCTTTTGTTCTAGTTTACTTTCGTCTATTTCATATCAAAACATTAGCTTAGTTCAAATAGAATTTCAACCTTTTGTATCTACTTTGTTGGGTTCAAGAGTTGTAATTCAAGATACGATATTTCTATGCGAGGGATTTCTATTATTGTTATCGCTTTCATCGTTGATCGTCACCTAGGTATTCCTAATTTATCCTTTGTTTACCATTCTTTATTGCTTTCCATTTGTTCGTTACTTTCTATTCGTATCATTTAGATTCGTTTTTACGTTGTTATAATCGCAGTTTCATTTCTTAGATTGTCATATAGCGTCGTTATTATCGCCACATAGAGAGTCTAAATTATTGTCAAATTCAACTAAATATGCTTACCTTAACTTTCATTGTTAATACCAACATAATCATGAGTGAGTAGTCACCTTTCTAGGGTGTAGGGTAGCCATGTTAGATTGATTAAAAGATGATAATTGGATAAAGGAAATTGTGCTTTTAAAACATTGTGTCTATGCATGTTTGGACTTTAACGATAGTTGACGATTCTTGATCACAATCATTGACTAGTATGGAATTCTTTTCCAAGGTAGATATACAGGAATTGAATAGACAAAGCGTGACATGGTGGATTAAGACCTAGTAAATCGCACTAAAAGCCTGCTAGACCATCTGATCTATGATCGTAATGAACACACCATTCTTACGAACGCTCAATGAATTATTTGCATATCCTAAATCTAATTTCATCAATATATCAATCTACATGTGTGAACCTATTTCCCTAGATACTTCTCATTATTGTTAATTTATCAATTGCTTTATTGTTTTCATTCTAGTTTGTTTTTATTTTGTTCTTATTTATGCCTTTCGTTAGTTTAGACATCACAACTCCAAAACCCAGGAAATCTTTAGATAAAACTCAATTGTGAAACGATTCACAATCCATAGGAAACACCATCTCCCTGAGGATCGATCCCTACTTCCCTAATTACATTAATTTGTTATTAGCCTAGTCTGGGTAATTTATCTTTGCATCGGGCTTGCGACAGGCCTGATCAAATTTTGGCGCCGTTGCCGGGGAGCACGGTTTAGTTTTCCTTTTTATTGTGATTTCTATCACGATTAGTTTTATCTAGTCTTTAGGAACTCAAATTCCTTTAGACCTCTCTTGATTTTTCATCTTAGCTTTTCTATCTTATGCCCAGATCTTCTAGACTAGGGACCCTTATTCCTTTGGACCCCGAACTAGAAAGAACTCTGCGTAGGAGATTAAAGCTATTTAACGAAATTTTAAAAGCTTCTGACATTTCAAGTTTAGATCGTATTCGTGAGAAATACTCGGATATCTTACCTAATCTTGAAGGAGAAGAAGATCCATTTTCCTCTCCATTTCAAAAATTCATTCAACCTTCAACCAACATTCCATCTTCATCTTCACAACAAAAAATGGTTCGACTTTCCGACCATTCTAAACCCACCGCAGATACACTTCCAAAGGGTATCGCTACACCTCAAATTACAGCTCAAAACTTCGAAATCAAACCTGCTTTCATCAATTTAATAGAAAGAAATCAATTTGGTGGCAATGCCACAGAAGATCCCAACCTTCATATCCAAAACTTCTGTGACTATTGCTCCACAATTAGACAAACTGGAGTATCCCAAGAACAGATTAGGGAAATGCTCTTTCCCTTTTCTTTAAGAGGAAAGGCAAAACTCTGGATCAATAGTCTTGACCGAGTTGCCCTAGGAATAGTTGATTGGGATGGTCTAGCTCTTGCTGTCTATCAAAAGTACTTCCCACCAGAACGAACCGCGCTCTTACGAAGTCAAATTACTGCATTCCATCAGAGAGGCGACGAAAGCCTTTATGAGGCATGGGAAAGATATAAAGAATTACAGAGAGAATGTCCTCATCATGGCCTTGATTCATGGTTCCTGGCTATCACATTCTACAACGGTTGTTGTGGCGAATCGCGTCGTATCCTCGACTCCGCTAACAATGGTCGTTTCGATCAAATCGATGTAGAGATAGCTAGTGCGACTATCGAGTCAATGGCAATCCACGATTCTCAGTATAGCGACTCGCGTGCTATACCGCTCAAAGCCAAACAAGATGATTCGAGTAAAGTAGCACTCTTGGAAGCCCAATTAGCCCTTTTGCAGCAACAAGTAGGAAGCTCTTCCCAATCCAAGAAACATATAAACGTCACTAACCACGTAGTGGTATGTGAGACATGTGGGATTGGAGGGCATAGTTTTCAAGAATGTAGAAGTTCAATAGAGCAAGTCAATGCCTATCAAGGATATAGGCAAGGCAACGCTTTCTCAAACTTCTATAACGAAAACACAAAAACCCACCCATTTTTGTCCTACAAAAGTACCAACGTTCAAAATCCCCACCAACAAATCCAACAACCATTCATACCACACCATTAAAAGCCTTACAATCCACCTGGTTTTCAAAACCAGAGACCTTCATTCCAACCTAACTTCAACCAATCTTATCAAAACCAAAATCAAAACCAACCACCTCAAATTCAAGGCCAACCAAATGACTCAAGTTTGAGCAAAATTGAATCCATGCTTCTACAAGTTGTTCAAAAACAGGATTCAATGTTTGCTCAATTTCAAAAGAGTGATCAAGATAAAGATGCCGCCATCAAAATGCTTGAAACTCAAATGGCCCAATTGGCTACCTCTATCACCCAAAGAAAACAAGGCCAACTCCCACCTCATGGTGAACAACCGAGGGACACCGCAAATGCTATCACACTTAGGAGTGGTACCACTTATACGGAACCTCAGCAACCCAAAGAATAAACAGTTGAGCCTTCACTAGTAGAAAGCCAAAAAGAAACCCAACCATCCACCGCTAAGAAAGCGGAAGACAAATCTAAAAAGAAGGATGAACTTGAAAAGGAACCCATCAAAATTCAAGTTCCATTTCCCCAGCGTTTGAGGATAAATCATAAGGAAACCCAATTCGGTAAATTCGTGGAAGTTGTCAAAAACCTCCAAGTAACGATTCCTTTCACTGAATTAATCACTCAAATCCCTTCTTACACGAAATTTATGAAGGATATCTTAACAAAGAAGAGGACTCTGGATGATATTGAAATCATCGCATTCACCGGCGAATGCAGTGCGTTATTGCAAAATAAGTCCCCTCCTAAGTTAAAGGATCCTGGTAGTTTCTCTATACCTTGCACTATAGGCACCTACACGATTGATAAAGCTTTATGCGATCTAGGTGCTAGTGTGAGTGTTATGCCCTATTCCATTTGCGAAAAATTGAATATGGGAATTCTGAAATACACAAGTATCACCTTGCAAATGGCAGATCGTTCTCTAAAACAACCTATGGGAGTTTTAGAAGATGTACCTGTTAGAGTAGGGAAGTTTTTCATTCCAGTCGATTTTATAGTGTTAGATATGGCAGAAGATTCGCAAATCCCTATCATTCTAGGAAGGCCATTTCTACACACTGCGGGAGCAGTAATCGATTAAAAGCATGTCTTCTCGATTTTCTAGTATAACCAACGAACTTTCAAATCTTGGCCGCTCTTTCCAAACTGAGGACATTGTCCGTAAAATTTTAAGAAGTTTAACCAAGAAATGGCTAGCCAAGGTCACAGCCATTGAAGAAGGCAGGGACTTAACTACTCCCACCTATGCAGCCTTAATGGGATCTCTTATGGCACATGAAATAGCCTGTGATGATGCCGAAGAGAAGCCCAAGGCTAAGGGCCTGGCCTTGAACGCCTTCTCAAGTGATAATGAAAGTGATCTTGAAGAAGAAGTTGAGTTCTCTAAGCGTATTGCAAAGATAATCAGAAAACAAAATCAAAGGAAGTTCGAAAGTTTTACACCAAAGAAATATGCTCCTTCTACTTTTTCTTCTTCTTCATCTCGTTCTATGTCTAGAATGGGTTGCTTTAAATGTGGAGATTGTGATCATCAGATCCGAAACTGTCGCAAATGGGAAGAAGTAAAGTCTAGAGATAAACGTGAGAAATTTAAGCAAGAGTACAAACGTGCAATGATTGCTGTTGTGTGGGGTGAGTCCGAATCCGAGGACGATGAACCGCCTAAGGAAGAAACGGAAGAGAAACTATGTGTTCGATCCACTTACAAGACCAAGCCACAAAAGAACTCATACAAAGATGATATGAGATGTCTTATGGCCCATACTGACAATTCCGAAAGTGAATCTGACGACGAGGTATGTCTTTCTGATCTCAAGACTCGTGTTAGGTCTCTGTCAAAAGAAAAAATAATTAGGCTTCTTGACGAGACCCTAGACACTAGTTATGACCAAAGTAAACGTCTGGAAGCAATGCAAACTGAGATTGAAAGTATCGCGGAAGAAAATGTCAAGTTAAAACGTGATCTGAAATATGTTGAAAAACGAACAGTTGAACAGACTGTTCATTCCGAAGTTATCACTGAAAATGAATCGCTAGTCAACAAGATACAAGCTTTAACTAACGAACTGGATGAAATAAAAAATATGCATGTTAAAGGAGCTATCACATACTCTGAGTTCAATACTAAATTTGATAGACTCAATGTTGACTATGACGATCTCCTTAACAAGAACAAGAGGCTTCTTAGAAAAATCGATAACCTTGAAATCGACCTAAGAAATGCTAGGAATGTCACCGCTAAATGGGAAGGAAGTAATACCGTTCTTGACTTCCTAGTTAATCAATCCAGTAATACTAAGAAGCTAGGATTAGGGTATGAATCTTGTTCTAACTTCAAGCTAGATGATCCTCAATATCATACAGTTTGGGTTCCTGGACAGAAAGTAAACAGATCACCGAACTGTTCAATTCAGAATGCTTCCAGCAATGTCTATTTCAGAAAGCCTAAACCCGTAGAACGTGACTTTCGTAAACGTAAGTATGTCGGCCTACCTGAGTATAATTTGTGCAAATTTTGTGGGAAAACAGGACACGTATTTAATGCTTGTAAAAAGCGGTTAGGTTACTTGGAACAAAGTTATAAGATTGTCAAGAAAATGTGGATTCGAAAGGACTTATTATCACAAGTGACTAACCAAAAGGGACCCAAGTTAATTTGGGTACCCAAGTCCAAAGTATAATCTGTTTTGCAGGCTAAAGTGAGAGGGAGCAACATGCATTGATCAAAATAAATTTCGTTGCTCAAGGTGCATATGGACGATGTCTTTGACCTCTCACATAAAGCCTACAAAGTGGAGGTGTGATACATAAATTGGTAAGGTGTTTCAAGTTTATTCACACTTCAAGAAAGAATGATGAAGAAAAAAGAACAAGAGATAGCCCACGATAACTTGATGAGCAAAACAAGAAGCGTTTTAAACAGTCCACTAAACTGTTCTCATTGAAGCGATCTCAAGTTCAGGGGGAATAGAACAGTCAATGACACTGTTCAATCAGACATCCGACAGTTCAAAGGGATTAAATAAGACGAGCTAAATCAATGTGAACGGAGCAAAGTAAGGCACTTGGAACCACGACCAAAAGATCGTTTCGTCATATGAACCAAATGGGTAAGCCAACAATTATGGGATTACGGTATGATTATTAATTTTGTGCCTATTCTTTGTGATAATATGGGTGCAATTAATACTTCATAAAATCCCGTGCAACATTCTTTGACAAACTTTCTTCGCGACATGGTAGAAAAAGGGAACATTTGCTTAAAATTTTGTAAAATCGAAGAACAGTTATCCGACCTTTTACTAAACCTTTAGCAAGGACAAAAATAGGAGGTTGAAGCCGCCATGCTTGGATCAGCAAGGATACCCGATCAGGTACACACTTACCCGATCAGGTAAGTGGGCATCTAGAAGTATTTGACTAACGTTTCATCTTCCTACGCTTTGACTTGACTTCCATCATCCCCCTTGACCTCTCCAATCGGGTTTGTTGTAGGGTTTGATGTAAAGCGATGAATTCTTCCGCCTAATTGATTGATCTTCCGACAACTACGAAACCGTCTTTGCTTCTTCTCTCTTTTGAATTAGTGAACCTTCTCGAAATGCCTTTGACATGGTCAAGCTTGTTTCTTCAAATCGTCGGGTTCTAGGCAAATGCTCAGGAATATAGAAAAAGGGTGTAGAAACGTCACTTTCCCTACAAAACAGGTTAGAACACAGGAATTCGCCTAGAAGACGATATTAGCTCATAAAATGGCTTAACAAAGCACAAATGACATATAAAACCGAGCTAAAATGGGGGTTAAACTCATACAAATATTCACTTATCAAACTCCCCCAAGCTAAACCTTTGCTTGTCCTCAAGCAAACATAACAAACAATACCAGGACAAGGTTGCAAGCATTGGCTACTATACCATCAAGAAACAAATCTCAACGTAAAACTTTGAAAATATAATGAATCATAACCCAAAAGCAACGTGGGCAAGAATGATACATAAACATGGCTGAGATTTACATAACGGCGTAGCACAAAGAATTTCACTACAGATTTTTTGGCTCTTGCATGATCTTTTGACAGATGGACTCTCACGGCACACTCGAACACTCATTGTATGTAAAAGGTGATTTCTTTATGTGTAAATGTTTTTGAGACACTCACCTATCTACGACTTATGAAAATGTGTCCGCAATCTAATATGGTAAACAATTCAAAACACAAGTCAAAGATCACAATGCACATGGAAAAGAAGCCGAGGGAAAAAAAATAAGAAGAAGGCTTTGCGAAATGGGTGAAAGGTGGACAAATAGTTATGGTCATGTGAAGGTTAGAATGAGCTAGCAACTGACCAATGATAAATGAATACTCAATCCAAACTTTCGATGAATTTACAAAAAACGAATAACGAAGCCAGAAGTAACGAATTGGCTTATTACACACGAAACACAAGGGTAAACTCCTTCTTTTGATTTGACATTTTGAGGAGATACTCAAAACTTCTTCTCTTATTTCTTTTTTCTTTGTTTTCTTTTTCCAATTTTTCTTCTTTTCTTTTGAACATCACTTTTTGAACAATTTCGTTCTTCCAAACTCACTTTGACAGATAAGAACAAATCTTCTCAAAAGAGCACCCACACACCATAGTCTAGCTACTAGCTCAAAAGGTAGGCAGTTTTTTTTTTATTTGTAGCTATTTTTTTTTTTGTGAAGCATTTGTATGAAGGGGCTAATTTTGAGGTGTAATTCAAAGTGAAAAAGGCTTCAAATCTTAGTGAATCATGAATGCAATGCTTATAGAAATGAGATGAGAAACATACTTATGCGTTTTGTCATGACACATATCACAAGGAGAACTACACACACCTAAATGAGACTGATAAGTGAATATTTGTATGATTTTAACCCCCACTTTAGCTCGGTTTTGTTTGTCATTTGTGCTTTGTTAAGCCATTTTATGAGCTAAGATCGTCTTCTAGGCGAATTCCTGTGTTCTAACTTGTTTTGTAGGGAAAGTGGCGTTTCTACGCCCTTTTTCTATATTTCCGAGCATTTGCCTAGAACCCGACGACTTGAAGATGCAAGCTTGACTGTGTGTAAGGCATTTCAAGAAGGTTCACTAACTTAAGATAGGGAAGAAGCAAAGACGGTTTCTTAGTTATCGGAAGACCTATCAATTAGACGGGAGAATTCATCGCTTTACATCCTATCCAAGCAACAAACCCGATTGTAGAGTCAAGGGGGATGTTGTAAGTCAAGTCAAAGCGAAGGAAGTTGAAGAGTTAGTCAAGAGCTTCCAGAAGACGACTTACCCGATCGGGTAAGTGGTGTACCCGATCGGGTATTCCTGCTGCTTAGTGCATTGCGGCTCCTTCATCCTATTTTTGACCTATGCATTTATTGCCCGACCTCTTCTCCACGAAACCCTAATACTATAAATAGATGTGCCAAGCCCCTCATATCATCATCCATGAAATAATCCATCATACACTTTCTTACACAATCTTGTCTTATATTTCTTTTTAGCTTTAGTCTTTCTAGTTTAGATTCTCTTCTATTTTTGTCTTTTGTTCTAGTTTACTTTCGTCTATTTCATATCAAAACATTAGCTTAGTTCAAATAGAATTTCAACCTTTTGTATCTACTTTGTTGGGTTCAAGAGTTGTAATTCAAGATACGATATTTCTATGCGAGGGATTTCTGTTATTGTTATCGCTTTCATCGTTGATCGTCACCTAGGTATTCCTAATTTATCCTTTGTTTACCATTCTTTATTGCTTTCCATTTGATTCGTTACTTTCTATTCGTATCATTTAGATTCGTTTTTACGTTGTTATAATCATAGTTTCATTTCTTAGATTGTCATATAGCGTCGTTATTATCGCCACATAGAGAGTCTAAATTATTGTCAAATTCAACTAAATATGCTTACCTTAACTTTCATTGTTAATACCAACATAATCATGAGTGAGTAGTCACCTTTCTAGGGTGTAGGGTAGCCATGTTAGATTGATTAAAATATGATAATTGGATAAAGGAAATTGTGCTTTTAAAACATTGTGTCTATGCATGTTTGGACTTTAACGATAGTTGACGATTCTTGATCACAATCATTGACTAGTATGGAATTCTTTTCCAAGGTAGATATACAGGAATTGAATAGACAAAGCGTGACATGGTTGATTAAGACCTAGTAAATCGCACTAAAAGCCTGCTAGACCATCTGATCTATGATCGTAATGAACACACCATTCTTACGAACGCTCAATGAATTATTTGCATATCCTAAATCTAATTTCATCAATATATCAATCTACATGTGTGAACCTATTTCCCTAGATACTTCTCACTATTGTTAATTTATCAATTGCTTTATTGTTTTCATTCTAGTTTGTTTTTATTTTGTTCTTATTTCTGCCTTTCGTTAGTTTAGACATCACAACTCCAAAACCCAGGAAATCTTTAGATAAAACTCAATTGTGAAACGATTCACAATCCATAGGAAACACCATCTCCCTGAGGATCGATCCCTACTTCCCTAATTACATTAACTTGTTATTAGCCTAGTCTGGGTAATTTATCTTTGCATCGGGCTTGCGACAGGCCTGATCAAATTTTGGCGCCGTTGCCGGGGAGCACGGTTTAGTTTTCCTTTTTCTTGTGATTTCTATCACGATTAGTTTTATCTAGTCTTTAGGAACTCAAATTCCTTTAGACCTCTCTTGATTTTTCATCTTAGCTTTTCTATCTTATGCCCAGATCTTCTAGACTAGGGACCCTTATTCCGTTGGACCCCGAACTAGAAAGAACTCTACGTAGGAGATTAAAGCTATTTAACGAAATTTTAAAAGCTTCTGACATTTCAAGTTTAGATCGTATTCGTGAGAAATACTCGGATATCTTACCTAATCTTGAAGGAGAAGAAGATTCATTTTCCTCTCCATTTCAAAAATTCATTCAACCTTCAACCAACATTCCATCTTCATCTTCACAACAAAAAATGGTTCGACTTTCCGACCATTCTAAACCCACCGCAGATACACTTCCAAAGGGTATCGCTACACCACAAATTACAGCTCAAAACTTCGAAATCAAACCTGCTTTCATCAATTTAATAGAAAGAAATCAATTTGGTGGCAATGCCACAGAAGATCCCAACCTTCATATCCAAAACTTCTGTGACTATTGCTCCACAATTAGACAAACTGGAGTATCCCAAGAACAGATTAGGGAAATGCTCTTTCCCTTTTCTTTAAGAGGAAAGGCAAAACTCTGGATCAATAGTCTTGACCGAGTTGCCCTAGGAATAGTTGATTGGGATGGTCTAGCTCTTGCTTTCTATCAAAAGTACTTCCCACCAGAACGAACCGCGCTCTTACGAAGTCAAATTACTGGATTTCGTCAGAGAGGCGACGAAAGCCTTTATGAGGCATGGGAAAGATATAAAGAATTACAGAGAGAATGTCCTCATCATGGCCTTGATTCATGATTCTGGCTATCACATTCTACAACGGTTGTTGCGGCGAATCGCGTCGTATCCTCGACTCCGCTAACAATGGTCGTTTCGATCAAATCGATGTAGAGATAGCTAGTGCGACTATCGAGTCAATGGCAATCCAAGTTTCTCAGTATAGCAACTAGCGTGCTATACCGCTCAAAGCCAACCAGGATGATTCGAGTAAAGTAGCACTCTTGGAAGCCCAATTAGCCCTTCTGCAGCAACAAGTAGGAAGCTCTTCCCAATCCAAGGAACATATCAACGTCACTAACCACGTAGTGGTATGTGAGACATGTGGGATTGGAGGGCATAGTTTTCAAGAATGTAGAAGTTCAATAGAGCAAGTCAATGCCTATCAAGGATATAGGCAAGGCAACGCTTTCTCAAACTTCTATAACGAAAACACAAAAAACCACCCATTTTTGTCCTACAAAAGTACCAACGTTCAAAATCCCCACCAACAAATCCAACAACCATTCATACCACACCAACAAAAGCCTTACAATCCACCTGGTTTTCAAAACCAGAGACCTTCATTCCAACCTAACTTCAACCAATCTTATCAAAACCAAAATCAAAACCAACCACCTCAAATTCAAGGCCAACCAAATGACTCAAGTTTGAGCAAAATTGAATCCATGCTTCTACAAGTTGTTCAAAAACAGGATTCAATGTTTGCTCAATTTCAAAAGAGTGATCAAGCTAAAGATGCCGCCATCAAAATGCTTGAAACTCAAATGGCCCAATTGGCTACCTCTATCACCCAAAGAAAACAAGGCCAACTCCCACCTCATGGTGAACAACCGAGGGACACCGCAAATGCTATCACACTTAGGAGTGGTACCACTTATACGGAACCTCAGCAACCCAAAGAACCAACAGTTGAGCCTTCACCAGTAGAAAGCCAAAAAGAAACCCAACCATCCACCGCTAAGGAAGCGGAAGACAAATCTAAAAAGAAGGATGAACTTGAAAAGGAACCCATCAAAATTCAAGTTCCATTTCCCCAGCGTTTGAGGAGAAATCATAAGGAAACCCAATTCGGTAAATTCATGGAAGTTGTCAAAAACCTCCAAGTAACGGTTCCCTTCACTGAATTAATCACTCAAATCCCTTCTTACACGAAATTTATGAAGGATATCTTAACAAAGAAGAGGACTCTGGATGATGTTGAAATCATCGCATTCACCGCCGAATGCAGTGCGTTATTGCAAAATAAGTCCCCTCCTAAGTTAAAGGATCCTGGTAGTTTCTCTATACCTTGCACTATAGGCACCTACACGATTGATAAAGCTTTATGCGATCTAGGTGCTAGTGTGAGCGTTATGCCCTATTCCATTTGCGAAAAATTGAATATGGGAATTCTGAAATGCACAAGTATCACCCTGCAAATGGCAGATCGTTCTCTAAAACAACCTATGGGAGTTTTAGAAGATGTACCTGTTAGAGTAGGGAAGTTTTTCATTCCAGTCGATTTTATAGTGTTAGATATGGCAGAAGATTCGCAAATCCCTATCATTCTAGGAAGGCCATTTCTACACACTGCGGGAGCAGTAATCGATTAAAAGCATGTCTTCTCGATTTTCTAGTATAACCAACGAACTTTCAAATCTTGGCCGCTCTTTTCAAACTGAGGACATTGTCCGTAAAATTTTAAGAAGTTTAACCAAGAGATGGCTAGCCAAGGTCACAGCCATTGAAGAAGGCAGGGACTTAACTACTCCCACCTATGCAGCCTTAATGGGATCTCTTATGGCACATGAAATAGCCTGTGATGATGCCGAAGAGAAGCCCAAGGCTAAGGGCCTGGCCTTGAACGCCTTCTCAAGTGATAATGAAAGTGATCTTGAAGAAGAAGTTGAGTTCTCTAAGCGTATTGCAAAGATAATCAGAAAACAAAATCAAGGGAAGTTCGAAAGTTTTACACCAAAGAAATATGCTCCTTCTACTTTTTCTTCTTCTTCATCTCGTTCTATGTCTAGAATGGGTTGCTTTAAATGTGGAGATTGTGATCATCAGATCCGAAACTGTCGCAAATGGGAAGAAGTAAAGTCTAGAGATAAACGTGAGAAATTTAAGCAAGAGTACAAACGTGCAATGATTGCTGTTGTGTGGGGTGAGTCCGAATCCGAGGACGATGAACCGCCTAAGGAAGAAACGGAAGAGAAACTATGTGTTCGATCCACTTACAAGACCAAGCCACAAAAGAACTCATACAAAGATGATATGAGATGTCTTATGGCCCATACTGACAATTCCGAAAGTGAATCTGACGACGAGGTATGTCTTTCTGATCTCAAGACTCGTGTTAGGTCTCTGTCAAAAGAAAAAATAATTAGGCTTCTTGACGAGACCCTAGACACTAGTTATGACCAAAGTAAACGTCTGGAAGCAATGCAAACTGAGATTGAAAGTATCGCGGAAGAAAATGTCAAGTTAAAACGTGATCTGAAATATGTTGAAAATCGAACAGTTGAACAGACTGTTCATTCCGAAGTTATCACTGAAAATGAATCGCTAGTCAACAAGATACAAGGTTTAACTAACGAACTGGATGAAATAAAAAATATGCATGTTAAAGGAGCTATCACATACTCTGAGTTCAATACTAAATTTGATAGACTCAATGTTGACTATGACGATCTCCTTAACAAGAACAAGAGGCTTCTTAGAAAAATCGATAACCTTGAAATCGACCTAAGAAATGCTAGGAATGTCACCGCTAAATGGGAAGGAAGTAATACCGTTCTTGACTTCCTAGTTAATCAATCCAGTAATACTAAGAAGCTAGGATTAGGGTATGAATCTTGTTCTAACTTCAAGCTAGATGATCCTCAATATCATACAGTTTGGGTTCCTGGACAGAAAGTAAACAGATCACCGAACTGTTCAATTCAGAATGCTTCCAGCAATGTCTATTTCAGAAAGCCTAAACCCGTAGAACGTGACTTTCGTAAACGTAAGTATGTCGGCCTACCTGAGTATAATTTGTGCAAATTTTGTGGGAAAACAGGACACGTATTTAATGCTTGTAAAAAGCGGTTAGGTTACTTGGAACAAAGTTATAAGATTGTCAAGAAAATGTGGATTCGAAAGGACTTATTATCACAAGTGACTAACCAAAAGGGACCCAAGTTAATTTGGGTACCCAAGTCCAAAGTATAATCTGTTTTGCAGGCTAAAGTGAGAGGGAGCAACATGCATTGATCAAAATAAATTTCGTTGCTCAAGGTGCATATGGACGATGTCTTTGACCTCTCACATAAAGCCTACAAAGTGGAGGTGTGATACATAAATTGGTAAGGTGTTTCAAGTTTATTCACACTTCAAGAAAGAATGATGAAGAAAAAAGAACAAGAGATAGCCCACGAGAACTTGATGAGCAAAACCAGAAGCGTTTTAAACTGTCCACTAAACTGTTCTCATTGAAGCGATCTCAAGTTCAGGGGGAATAGAACAGTCAATGACACTGTTCAATCAGACATCCGACAGTTCAAAGGGATTAAATAAGACGAGCTAAATCAATGTGAATGGAGCAAAGTAAGGCACTTGGAACCACGACCAAAAGATCGTTTCGTCATATGAACCAAATGGGTAAGCCAACAATTATGGGATTACGGTATGATTATTAATTTTGTGCCTATTCTTTTTGATAATATGGGTGCAATTAATACTTCATAAAATCCCGTGCAACATTCTTTGACAAACTTTCTTCGCGACATGGTAGAAAAAGGGAACATTTGCTTAAAATTTTGTAAAATCGAAGAACAGTTATCCGACCTTTTACTAAACCTTTAGCAAGGACAAAAATAGGAGGTTGAAGCCGCCATGCTTGGATCAGCAAGGATACCCGATCAGGTACACACTTACCCGATCAGGTAAGTGGGCATCTAGAAGTATTTGACTAACGTTTCATCTTCCTACGCTTTGACTTGACTTCCATCATCCCCCTTGACCTCTCCAATCGAGTTTGTTGGTAGGGTTTTATGTAAAGCGATGAATTCTTCCGCCTAATTGATTGATCTTCCGACAACTACGAAACCGTCTTTGCTTCTTCTCGCTTTTGAATTAGTGAACCTTCTCGAAATGCCTTAGACATGGTCAAGCTTGTTTCTTCAAATCGTCGGGTTCTAGGCAAATGCTCAGGAATATAGAAAAAGGGTGTAGAAACGTCACTTTCCCTACAAAACAGGTTAGAACAAAGGAATTCGCCTAGAAGACGATATTAGCTCATAAAATGGCTTAACAAAGCACAAATGACATATAAAACCGAGCTAAAATGGGGGTTAAACTCATACAAATATTCACTTATCAAACTCCCCCAAGCTAAACCTTTGCTTGTCCTCAAGCAAACATAACAAACAATACCAGGACAAGGTTGCAGGCATTGGCTACTATACCCTCAAGAAACAAATCTCAACGTAAAACTTTGAAAATATAATGAATCATAACCCAAAAGCAACGTGGGCAAGAATGATACATAAACATGGCTGAGATTTACATAACGGCGTAGCACAAAGAATTTCACTACAGATTTTTCGGCTCTTGCATGATCTTTTGACAGATGGACTCTCACGGCACACTCGAACACTCATTGTGTGTAAAAGGTGATTTCTTTATGTGTAAGTGTTTTTGAGACACTCACCTATCTACGACTTATGAAAATGTGTCCGCAATCTAATATGGTAAACAATTCAAAACACAAGTCAAAGATCACAATGCACATGGAAAAGAAGCCGAGGGAAAACAAATAAGAAGAAGGCTTTGCGAAATGGGTGAAAGGTGGACAAATAGTTATGGTCATGTGAAGGTTAGAATGAGCTAGCAACTGACCAATGATAAATGAATACTCAATCCAAACTTTCGATGAATTTCCAAAAAACGAATAACGAAGCCAGAAGTAAAGAATTGGCTTATTACACACGAAACACAAGGGTAAACTCGTTCTATTGATTTGACATTTTGAGGAGATACTCAAAACTTCTTCTCTTATTTCTTTTTTCTTTGTTTTCTTTTTCCAATTTTTCTTTTTTTCTTTTGAACGTCACTTTTTGAACAATTTCGTTCTTCCAAATTCACTTTGACAGATAAGAACAGATCTTCTCAAAAGAGCACCCACACACCATAGTCTAGCTACTAGCTCAAAAGGTAGGCAGTTTTTTTTTATTTGTAGCTATTTTTTTTTTTGTGAAGCATTTGTATGAAGGGGCTAATTTTGAGGTGTAATTCAAAGTGAAAAAGGCTTCAAATCTTAGTGAATCATGAATGCAATGCTAATAGAAATGAGATGAGAACCATACTTATGCGTTTTGACATGACACATATCACAAGGAGAACTACACACACCTAAATGAGACTAATAAGTGAATATTTGTATGATTTTAACCCCCACTTTAGCTCGGTTTTGTTTGTCATTTGTGCTTTGTTAAGCCATTTTATGAGCTAATATCGTCTTCTAGGCGAATTCCTGTGTTCTAACTTGTTTTGTAGGGAAAGTGATTTTTCTACACCCTTTTTCTATATTTCCGAGCATTTGCCTAGAACCCGACGACTTGAAGATGCAAGCTTGACCGTGTGTAAGGCATTTCAAGAAGGTTCACTAACTTAAGAGAGGGAAGAAGCAAAGACGGTTTCTTAGTTGTCGGAAGACCTATCAATTAGACGGGAGAATTCATCGCTTTACATCATATCCAAGCAACAAACCCGATTGTAGAGTCAAGGGGGATGTTGTAAGTCAAGTCAAAGCGAAGGAAGTTGAAGAGTTAGTCAAGAGCTTCCAGAAGACGACTTACCCGATCGGGTAAGTGGTGTACCCGATCGGGTATTCCTGCTGCTTAGTGCATTGGGCTCCTTCATCCTATTTTTGACCTATGTATTTATTGCCCGACCTCTTCTCCACGAAACCCTAATACTATAAATAGATGTGCCAAGCCCCTCATATCATCATCCATGAAATAATCCATCATACACTTTCTTACACAATCTTGTCTTATATTTCTTTTTAGCTTTAGTCTTTCTAGTTTAGATTCTCTTCTATTTTTGTCTTTTGTTCTAGTTTACTTTCGTCTATTTCATATCAAAACATTAGCTTAGTTCAAATAGAATTTCAATCTTTGTATCTACTTTGTTGGGTTCAAGAGTTGTAATTCAAGGTACGGTATTTCTATGCGAGGGATTTCTATTATTGTTATCGCTTTCATCGTTGATCGTCACCTAGGTATTCCTAATTTATCCTTTGTTTACCATTCTTTATTGCTTTCCATTTGTTCGTTACTTTCTATTCGTATCATTAGATTCGTTTTTTTTACGTTGTTATAATCGCAGTTTCATTTCTTAGATTGTCATATAGCGTCGTTATTATCGCCACATAGAGAGTCTAAATTATTGTCGAATTCAACTAAATATGCTTACCTTAACTTTCATTGTTAATACCAACATAATCATGAGTGAGTAGTCACCTTTCTAGGGTGTAGGGTAGCCATGTTAGATTGATTAAAATATGATAATTGGATAAAGGAAATTGTGCCTTTAAAACATTGTGTCTATGCATGTTTGGACTTTAACGATAGTTGACGATTCTTGATCACAATCATTGACTAGTATGGAATTCTTTTCCAAGGTAGATATACAGGAATTGAATAGACAAAGCGTGACATGGTTGATTAAGACCTAGTAAATCGCACTAAAAGCCTGCTAGACCATCTGATCTATGATCGTAATGAACACACCATTCTTACGAACGCTCAATGAATTATTTGCATATCCTAAATCTAATTTCATCAATATATCAATCTACATGTGTGAACCTATTTCCCTAGATACTTCTCATTATTGTTAATTTATCAATTGCTTTATTGTTTTCATTCTAGTTTGTTTTTATTTTGTTCTTATTTCTGCCTTTCGTTAGTTTAGACATCACAACTCCAAAACCCAGAAAATCTTTAGATAAAACTCAATTGTGAAACGATTCACAATCCATAGGAAACACCATCTCCCTGAGGATCGATCCCTACTTCCCTAATTACATTAACTTGTTATTAGCCTAGTCTGGGTAATTTATCTTTGCATCGGGCTTGCGACAGGCCTGATCAAATTTTGGCGCCGTTGCCGGGGAGCACGGTTTAGTTTTCCTTTTTATTGTGATTTCTATCACGATTAGTTTTATCTAGTCTTTAGGAACTCAAAATTCCTTTAGACCTCTCTTGATTTTTCATCTTAGCTTTTCTATCTTATGCCCAGATCTTCTAGACTAGGGACCCTTATTCCTTTGGACCCCGAACTAGAAAGAACTCTGCGTAGGAGATTAAAGCTATTTAACGAAATTTCAAAAGCTTCTGACATTTCAAGTTTAGATCGTATTCGTGAGAAATACTCGGATATCTTACCTAATCTTGAAGGAGAAGAAGATCCATTTTCCTCTCCATTTCAAAAATTCATTCAACCTTCAACCAACATTCCATCTTCATCTTCGCAACAAAAAATGGTTCGACTTTCCGACCATTCTAAACCCACCGCAGATACACTTCCAAAGGGTATCGCTACACCACAAATTACAGCTCAAAACTTCGAAATCAAACCTGCTTTCATCAATTTAATAGAAAGAAATCAATTTGGTGGCAATGCCACAGAAGATCCCAACCTTCATATCCAAAACTTTTGTGACTATTGCTCCACAATTAGACAAACTGGAGTATCCTAAGAACAGATTAGGGAAATGCTCTTTCCTTTTTCTTTAAGAGGAAAGGCAAAACTCTGGATCAATAGTCTTGACCGAGTTGCCCTAGGAATAGTTGATTGGGATGGTCTAGCTCTTGCTTTCTATCAAAAGTACTTCCCACCAGAACGAACCGCGCTCTTACGAAGTCAAATTACTGGATTTCGTCAGAGAGGCGACGAAAGCCTTTATGAGGCATGGGAAAGATATAAAGAATTACAGAGAGAATGTCCTCATCATGGCCTTGATTCATGATTCTGGCTATCACATTCTACAACGGTTGTTGCGGCGAATCGCGTCGTATCCTCGACTCCGCTAACAATGGTCGTTTCGATCAAATCGATGTAGAGATAGCTAGTGCGACTATCGAGTCAATGGCAATCCACGATTCTCAGTATAGCAACTCGCGTGCTATACCGCTCAAAGCCAAGCAGGATGATTCGAGTAAAGTAGCACTCTTGGAAGCCCAATTAGCCCTTCTGCAGCAACAAGTAGGAAGCTCTTCCCAATCCAAGGAGCATATCAACGTCACTAACCACGTAGTGGTATGTGAGACATGTGGGATTGGAGGGCATAGTTTTCAAGAATGTAGAAGTTCAATAGAGCAAGTCAATGCCTATCAAGGATATAGGCAAGGCAACGCTTTCTCAAACTTTTATAACGAAAACACAAAAAACCACCCATTTTTGTCCTACAAAAGTACCAACGTTCAAAATCCCCACCAACAAATCCAACAACCATTCATACCACACCAACAAAAGCCTTACAATCCACCTGGTTTTCAAAACCAGAGACCTTCATTCCAACCTAACTTCAACCAATCTTATCAAAACCAAAATCAAAACCAACCACCTCAAATTCAAGGCCAACCAAATGACTCAAGTTTGAGCAAAATTGAATCCATGCTTCTACAAGTTGTTCAAAAACAGGATTCAATGTTTGCTCAATTTCAAAAGAGTGATCAAGCTAAAGATGCCGCCATCAAGATGCTTGAAACTCAAATGGCCCAATTGGCTACCTCTATCACCCAAAGAAAACAAGGCCAACTCCCACCTCATGGTGAACAACCGAGGGACACCGCAAATGCTATCACACTTAGGAGTGGTACCACTTATACGGAACCTCAGCAACCCAAAGAACCAACAGTTGAGCCTTCACCAGTAGAAAGCCAAAAAGAAACCCAACCATCCACCGCTAAGGAAGCGGAAGACAAATCTAAAAAGAAGGATGAACTTGAAAAGGAACCCATCAAAATTCAAGTTCCATTTCCCCAGCGTTTGAGGAGAAATCATAAGGAAACCCAATTCGGTAAATTCATGGAAGTTGTCAAAAACCTCCAAGTAACGGTTCCCTTCACTGAATTAATCACTCAAATCCCTTCTTACACGAAATTTATGAAGGATATCTTAACAAAGAAGAGGACTCTGGATGATGTTGAAATCATCGCATTCACCGCCGAATGCAGTGCGTTATTGCAAAATAAGTCCCCTCCTAAGTTAAAGGATCCTGGTAGTTTCTCTATACCTTGCACTATAGGCACCTACACGATTGATAAAGCTTTATGCGATCTAGGTGCTAGTGTGAGCGTTATGCCCTATTCCATTTGCGAAAAATTGAATATGGGAATTCTGAAATGCACAAGTATCACCCTGCAAATGGCAGATCGTTCTCTAAAACAACCTATGGGAGTTTTAGAAGATGTACCTGTTAGAGTAGGGAAGTTTTTCATTCCAGTCGATTTTATAGTGTTAGATATGGCAGAAGATTCGCAAATCCCTATCATTCTAGGAAGGCCATTTCTACACACTGCGGGAGCAGTAATCGATGTCAAGAATGGAAAATTGACATTAGAAGTAGGTGATGATAAAGTTACCTACAACTTAAACAGTGCAATGAAGAGCCCTATGCTTGAAGAGCCTTGCTGTTTTCTTGACATTGTCGACTCAATCGTTGATGAATCTCTGTACCCATCAATAATTGGGGATCCTTTAGAAGCAATTTTATTGTTAGAGGATATCTCTGAGAATGACAATTTTGAGATCAGTGAGCTGGAAAAGGAATTGACTGGTAAAGAGATACCGTCTGAAGAAGTTGAGGAGTTCATAAGCTTAATTGATGCTCCTGCCAAGGCAGAAGTACACAAACGTGAACTTAAACCTCTTCCCTCAAATCTAAAATATGCTTTTTTATATGAATCTGAATATTGCCCGGTCATAGTGAGTGCTCTTCTAGATGAAAATCAACTAGACTCACTATTGATTGTTTTGAGGAAACATAAAAAGGCAATAGGCTATAAACTTGAAGAACTTACAGGCATAAGCCCTGACTTTTGCATGCATAGAATTAACTTAGAAGAAGGCCAAAGACCTTGTGTTCAAGGTCAACGCCGTCTTAATCCAAACATGCAAGAGGTAGTTAAAACTGATGTTTTGAAATTGCTAGATGCTGGCATAATCTATGCAATTTCTGACTCAAAATGGGTTAGCTCTGTCCAAGTTGTTCCCAAGAAAGGAGGAACAACAGTAGTCAAGAATGAGAAGAACGAGCTCATCCCTACAAGGATTGTGTTGGGATGGCGTATGTGCATTGACTACAGGAAGTTGAATCAATCAACTAGAAAAGATCACTATCCTCTACCCTTCATTGATCAAACGTTAGAGAGGTTAGCTTGCAACAAATATTTCTGTTATTTAGATGGTTACTCAGGATTTTTCCAAATTCCTATCCACCCTGAGGACCAAGAGAAAACCACCTTCACCTGTCCCTATGGCACTTTTGCTTATCGCCGAATGCCATTTGGCTTGTGTAATGCACCTGCAACTTTCCAGCGTTGCATGACTAGTATCTTTTCTGATTTTGTTGAGACTATCATGGAAGTATTCATGGACGACTTTAGCGTCTATGGCATTTCCTTTGATAATTGTTTGACAAATCTGTCGAAAGTGCTAAAACGCTGTGAAGAAGTCGACCTTGTTCTCAATTGGGAAAAATGTGACTTCATGGTGAACGAAGGTGTAGTTCTAGGACACATCATTTCCGAAAGAGGTATTGAAGTGGATCGAGCTAAGATCCAAGTTATTGAGCAACTGCCACCACCTGCTAATGTAAAAGGAATCAGGAGTTTCCTTGGCCACGCCGGTTTCTACTGACGGTTTATTAAAGACTTTTCTAAAATAGCCAAGCCCCTGACTGAGCTCCTTTTTACGGATGCGCCTTTTAATTTCACGAAGGAATGTCTTGAGGCATTCAACAAAATCAAACGCGCTCTAATCACCGCACCTATAATCCAGTCACCTGATTGGAATCTTCCATTTGAGCTTATGTGCGATGCGAGTGATTACGCCGTTGGAGTTGTTTTGGGGCAACGAAAGGAAAAGTTCCTTCATGCTATTTACAATGCTAGTAAAACATTAGATCCTGCCCAAATCAACTATGCCACTACTGAAAAAGAACTTCTTGCCCGATTTGCATTTAGGAACTGAAAAAGGAGTTGTTTGATCAGGCCTGTCGCAAGCCCGATGCAAAGATAAATTACCCAGACTAGGCTAATAACAAATTAATGTAATTAGGGAAGTAGGGATCGATCCTCAGGGAGCTGGTGTTTCCTATGGATTGTGAATCGTTTCACAATTGAGTTTTATCTAAAGATTTCCTGGGTTTTGGAGTTGTGATGTCTAAACTAACGAAAGGCATAAATAAGAACAAAATAAAAACAAACTAGAATGAAAACAATAAAGCAATTGATAAATTAACAATAATGAGAAGTATGTAGGGAAACAGGTTCACACATGTAGATTGATATATTGATGAAATTAGATTTAGGATATGCAAATAATTCATTGAGCGTTCGTAAGAATGGTGTGTTCATTACGATCATAGATCAGATGGTCTAGCAGGCTTTTAGTGCGATTTACTAGGTCTTAATCCACCATGTCACGCTTTGTCTATTCAATTCCTGTATATCTACCTTGGAAAAGAATTCCATACTAGTCAATGATTGTGATCAAGAATCGTCAACTATCGTTAAAGTCCAAACATGCATAGACACAATGTTTTAAAAGCACAATTTCCTTTATCCAATTATCATATTTTAATCAATCTAACATGGCTACCCTACACCCTAGAAAGGTGACTACTCACTCATGATTATGTTGTATTAACAATGAAAGTTAAGGTAAGCATATTTAGTTGATTTTGACAATAATTTAGACTCTCTATGTGGCGATAATAACGACGCTATATGACAATCTAAGAAATGAAACTATGATTATAACAACGTAAAAACGAATCTAAATGATACGAATAGAAAGTAACGAACAAATGGAAAGCAATAAAGAATGGTAAACAAAGGATAAATTAGGAATACCTAGGTGACGATCAACGATGAAAGCGATAACAATAACAGAAATCCCTCGCATAGAAATATCGTATCTTGAATTACAACTCTTGAACCCAACAAAGTAGATACAAAAGGTTGAAATTCTATTTGAACTAAGCTAATGTTTTGATATGAAATAGACGAAAGTAAACTAGAACAAAAGACAAAAATAGAAGAGAATCTAAACAAGAAAGACTAAAGCTAAAAAGAAATATAAGACAAGATTGTGTAAGAAAGTGTATGATGGATTATTTCATGGATGATGATATGAGGGGCTTGGCACATCTATTTATAGTATTAGGGTTTCGTGGAGAAGAGGTCGGGCAATAAATGCATAGGTCAAAAATAGGATGAAGGAGCCGCAATGCACGAAGCAGCAGGAATTCCCGATCGGGTACACCACTTACCCGATCGGGTAAGTCGTCTTCTGGAAGCTCTTGACTAACTCTTCAACTTCCTTCGCTTTGACTTGACTTACAACATCCCCCTTGACTCTACAATCGGGTTTGTTGCTTGGATATGATGTAAAGCGATGAATTCTCCCGTCTAATTGATAGGTCTTCCGACAACTAAGAAACCGTCTTTGCTTCTTCCCTCTCTTAAGCTAGTGAACCTTCTTGAAATGCCTTACACACGGTCAAGCTTGCATCTTCAAGTCGTCGGGTTCTAGGCAAATGCTCAGAAATATAGAAAAAGGGCGTAGAAACGTCACTTTTCCTACAAAACAAGTTAGAACACAGGAATTCGCCTAGAAGACGATATTAGCTCATAAAATGGCTTAACAAAGCACAAATGACAAACAAAACCGAGCTAAAGTGGGGGTTAAAATCATACAAATATTCACTTATCAAACTCCCCCAAGCTAAACCTTTGCTTGTCCTCAAGCAAACATAACAAACAATACCAGGACAAGATTGCAAGGATTGGCTACTACACCATCAAGAAACAAATCTCAATATAAAGCTTTGAAAACATAATGAATCATAACCCAAAAGCAACGTGGGCAAGAATGATACATGGGGATGGCTGAGATTTACATAACGTCGTAGCACAAAGAATTTCACTACAGATTTTCGGCTCTTGCATGATCTTTTGACAAATGGACTCTCACGGCACACTCGAACACTCAATGTATGTAAAAGGTGATTTCTTTATGTGTAAATGTTTGAGACACTCACCTATCTACGACTCATGAAAATGTGTCCGCAGTCTAATATGGTAAACAATTCAAAACACAAGTCAAAGATCACAATGCACATAGAAAAAAAGCCGAAAAATGAGAAGAAGGCTTTGGGAAAAGGGTGAAAGGTGGATAAATAGTTATGGTCATGTGAAGGTTATAGTGAGCTAGCAACTGGCCAATGATAAATGAATACCCAATCCAGACTTTCGATGAGTTTCCACAAGACAATTGATGAAGCCAGAAGTAACAATTTGGCTTTTTCCACACGAAACACAAGAGTGAACTCCTTCTATATATTGACTTTTTTTAGGAGATACTCACAACTTCTTTTCTTATTTCTTTTTTCAATTTTTTTCTTTTTCGATTTTTCGATTCTCTTTTTTTTCATTTTTCCTTTTCTGAACACAACTTCACTTCTTGAACTTTTTCCGTTTTCCCAATTCACTTTGAAAGATAAGAACAAATCTTCTCAAAAGAGCACCCACACACCACAGTCTAGCTACTAGCTCAAAAGGTAGGCAGTTTTTATTTGTAGCTATTATTTTGTAAAGCACTTGTATGAAGGGGCTAATTTTTTGAAGGGCAAATTAAAGTGAAAAAGGCTTCAAATCTTAGTGAATCATGAATGCAATGCTTATATAAATGAAATGAGAACCATACTTATGCGTTTTGACATGACACACATCACAAGGAGAACTACACACACCTAGATGAGACTGGGTATGGATGTACCAGTCTAAGGAGGTTCTACCTTACAATATATGTAGTTTGCCAAATGTCAAGATCAAGCGTACTCATCTATAGATTCGTTCCATGCCTACTGTGTACAAGACTTCCCCATGTATGCATAATTCAATGAATATTGAATCATTATCTTTTGAAAGCTCTAAGTTTGGGAAATGTAACATGATAGCATAGTAAACAAGCAAGCAAAGCATGAAAAGCATTCAATTGTGTTCAAAAATTTTGAAATTTTCTTAAAAATCTTCTCTTTCTTTTATTCAAATTTTGAAAAATATAGCTAAAATACAAAATGGGAAATATGCAATCCCTCCCCCAAGCTAAACATCACATTGTCCTCAATGTGAGCACAAAAGCTAAATATGCAATGAGACGCTTAATGGGAAGAAAGGAAAAATTAAAGAAGAATGAAGCTTACTAGTCAGTGCGGACTCCCCCAAGCTAGTCTTTTGGACTTTTGACAAGGAAGGTCGTCAAGGATTCTTCAAAAACTCTTTCATCTGCAAATAAATCTAACAAAACAACGTAAAAGGGAAAAAATAAAAATGCAAAAAGGGAAAACACGGGTTGCCTCCCGAGAAGCGCTTGTTTAACGTCTTGCTCGACGAATTTTTCTATAAAATCATTGGGTTGAGGATGGACGCTCCGTATAGACAATATCTAAACATCCGATGATAGAATTGCTATAATAGAGTTTCAGTCTGTGTCCATTAACTTTGAATTTCTCACCATTGCTAGTCATGAGTTCCACATAGCCGTACTTGCTCATATATGTGTGTGACACCCTCAAATTTGCGGAAAGAAAAAAAATAATTTAAATACATAACGAAGGGTGTCATAAATAAAAAGGTTCATTACAAAAGAAAATTAATATTATACATAAGAATTATACAAGACGGGAGACATATCTCCCGTATAAATACGGAAATAAAAGAGTGTATAATAATATACAATCTAAGAACCGAATATAGGTCCAAGGTAAATACTTCGCTCGCTAGCTCGTCAATGTACCCAAAGTATGCATCACCACCTGTTCGACCGCATTAAATATAAACACGGAAGCCACAGTCAGTGGGGAGTAACTCCGAGTCCTCCCAGCCACGAAATGTCAAGTTTAATAAAACATGAATAACATAAAAGCAATGTATATGGACAATACAAAACTTTAACATATATGATATGCTTTTCATGTTATGAAACAGATAACTAACAAATAACCTAGCATGTGAAAGCTATCATGTGAAACCGATAATAAACTATAACTCGAGGTAGGGAAGCTGGTATGCTAGCTCAGAGGTTCCTCTCAGAAACATGGCCGTGATACACTCAAACCCTAATCAACACGTAATCATGTGAATCAGTTAACAATCGGTAATCCAAACTCTATCAATCTTAGCCGGCTTGCATCTCACCTTCTAAAACTCATAGAATCATACAAACATGAAAGACAATACTTCTACAAACAGGCATAAGTTCTTAGGACAGTCAATAGAAGACTTCTGTAACTCAAGTCTATACCACGAGGTAGGATATACTTAAATATTTAGGCTCAGCGGTCACGCTAATGACATGGCCCAAATACCAGGCACACATCTGGGCTCAGCGGTTACACTAATAACATGGCCCAGATCCAAAGCACATATCTTAGCTCAGAGGTTCCTCTCAGAAACATGTCCAAGATACGACTCAACCCTCAACCTAGACTGCGCAGACCCAGAGAAATGCGAAGATCCATCGCATCCAAGACCCATGATACAATCACATGAGTACACCCTAAGAAGATCCATCAAAGGGGTTGGCTAGTACTTAAAGTGGCTCCATTTCCCAAAGTGGAAACAATGGCAGCCATACCCCGACTTGGATATAAACCCACCAAGCCGGGACACAGAAGCTATCAAGCGGCAAACTCCATATGCTCGTTAAAGATAGTACGGGCCTATCAATGTCATGGTCCAAGATACTCATTTAGAAGTAGAATGGTCAAGACGCCATATACTCATAATTCTCTATGGGTACTTAGTCAACACGACACCAACCATATAATTAAACAGTCACGGGAAAAACTTCCTATCATGTGACTAATTGCATAAAAATCATATTCAAATATAATATCGCCTCGTATCTACTAAGGCTAATTCAATAATTAAATACAACCATACTTGAAGACAAATCCCCGACCCGAGTCCCGCGACGGGTCATCAGTCAAATCGGGGCTGACTAGATCTTAGTTTGACCAAAACCCGTTGGATCAAACCGGCTAGAAACAGAGTCTTTTCCACATAGACATAAAATCAACATATTCATTTCATGTTATTTTATTAAGACTTCTAACATGTGAATTATTCTATCATACCAAAACCCGTTTGACTAAAAGGATATTAAATTAAACTACGATCTCGTCTTATAATTTCTAACATGTGAGAAATAATAATTTATTGAAAAACCTTTTTAATTAAATATTTTACTTATTAATATTTCCCACTTGCTAAATATTACAAAACACGATACAAATGACGATAACTCAAAAACCGTCACAAGTCCCAAAGTGGGACCCACGGGCTGAGTTGGGCCGGACCCCACATGGGCCTGGCTGGGCCCACGGGCCTGTTTTGGCTAAAATGGCTGATTTTTCTACTTTTACTAAAACCGCTTTCTTAATATTTCCCGCATGCTTTAACATATTTAAAACCCGTCAAAACAACAATTAAACAATCAAACATCGACACAACCCAACGACCAAAACCCGGACCCACCATGGACCAGCCCAGACCGGGTCTGAACCGGCCTGGACCGGCTGGGTTGGTCCGGTTCACCACCACCACCAATTCCGGCCACCACCACAACAACCACCCTAAATTCCAAATTAATTCTAACATGTTTTTAATGAACAACATCCATTTTTAAACAATCAAAACAACCATCCCTCATACAAAAATCATGATTATGAAGAATCATCCAAATTCATCAAGAACAACCAACATGTTAATAAATTCATAAAACACCATAATAACCACTACTTAACATGTTACTAACTAAAAATCATAAAATCATAATAATATGAACAAAAACTAAAGATGAACCAAACTAAAGAAAACAAAAGCTAAAGGCTATGTTACTAACTAAAATCATAATTAACCATAACATGAACCAAAAACTAAAGGCTATGTGACATTTATTCGTCGAGTAAAACGGAATTGTTACCTTAGCTAGCAAACCACTTAGCACCAAAATAATAATAAGAAGTATATAATTAAGAAACCCTCCTACTAATCTTCACCCAAAATATACGAGTCTCCAAACTCGTCTTCAAACTCTTCCCCTATAAGAAATAACAAGAAAAACATTATTAGAACTAAAAATATAAATTTCCATTATTAAAGTGTTGAAAACGATTTTGACGGAATTGAAATTAACCCGTACGTGAAGATGGAGAGCGACGAGGAGAGTCTAGAAATATAAGATAGGAAGGATTTAATTAAGAAATGAAGATTTTATGAAGGTTTTGCTCAAGAACAATGAAGAACAAATGATGAACGACGAAGAACACGAAGAACGATTAAAGAAAGTGATATTTTGATCTTTATTTGATTTATTGTAAAATGAAAAGTTGTTAGTGAGTAAAGAGTGTGGGTTGAGCCGTGTGTTTATAGACAAATAAGGATGTCGGGTTTTGAAATTGTTGTTACGTAATTGACTCGCGTTTAATAACTATTTTACGGTAATCGATTAAATATAATTAACGATAAAGTTAATTAAACTAAATATCAAGATATTATGATATTGAAATGAAAAATAATGAAAATATCAAGGTCTAAGAGAGGACAAAGGAGACGTGAGAAATGAACACAAATCGGGTCTGTTTTTAAGCGATTGCGGAATTTAAGTTGACAGACCGATAAAGTTACAAATATCTTAGATATTATTATTAGTTTAATCATATTAATAAAAAGATCTAACATGAGTGAAAAATAGGTGACATGGGGCGTGTGAAATGGGTAGGAATCGGGT
>JAIUZE010017359.1:0-25294 GCA_022085475.1 Heliosperma pusillum | reverse complement strand
TATTAGTGAAATACTGTTTATTTATTTAATTTTAGTTTTCCTTTTTTTGGTGAGAGGATCATAAACAAAGTTGAACAAATTACAGAAGGTACACTCGAAATTTTTTCGAAAAATTTAAAATAAAACTTTGAAAATTTCATCCGCCAGGGGCGAGCACCCGAGCACTCCTACTAGCGCCCCTAGCTCCACCACTGGTAGAAAATATGATTGCTTGCAGTTTAATAGAAGTATCAGATTGTATGGATTTGTACTTTATGCTAGCACTCATCTGACTCTATTTATTTATTTATTTATGGTTTTTTTTCGATTGAGGCATAGAGGTTGGTGATGATTCTGGTCAAAGATAAATTGTATGCGGAATTATTAAAAATTATGAAATTTTATGCTGAATTAGGTAGTTTTAGGGTCCTAGATACCTTGTTTAATGTTTAGAATTTGTTAACCATTCTACAGTAGAGCAAAGACTGAATTTGTGATGTCTGCTGCGAGTTTTGTAGAGGAATACTAAGCGTGTAGTGAGATGTCAGCTAATGTTCCTCCCGGGCCACCCAGGCCTAATACTGTACGTCCCTCCGGACTGCCTGCCGGCTATAATCCTAATGCTCCTCGAGGCCCTGATTCGTCATTAGCTCAGAATTTTCAAAATATGCAACTAAATCAACCGCAATATAGCCAACCACCACCAGCTAGTAGGCCACCACCTCCTTTTGGTCAGAACCCACCTTTTCCTTCATCTGCAGCTCCTCCGTCCTCTTTGAGTGGACCCTCACCCGCATATAGACCAGGACCCCCACCACCCGGTGCTGTTCCCAGGGGTGTGGCTCCGCCCAGTGGACCTCCATCAAATATGATACCCCCCAATGCGGGATCTGGCAGACCTATTTTGGATCCTATTCCTGGTCAGGCCCCACCTTTCGCCTCTAGACCAGCTCCTTCCATGGCTCAACCCTCAAGTGTCCGAGGAAATCTTCCTCCTGGGATGACTCCTCCTATTCATGGCTCACAACCTATGACTCAGCAATTAAATGCTCGGCCTAGTGAATTTGGATCTCCACCGTTAACAACAGGTCCTCCTATGACCACACAAACACGTCCCCTTAGCAATGGGCCTCCTGCAAACTCGTACGGAGGTTTTCCTGGTGGGCCTCCTTCAGCCCAACAACCTGTATTTGGGCACCCATCCACCATGGGACCCTTTGGGTCCTCTACGCAGGCTCCCCGAATGCAAATGCAGCTTGGAAGTCAGCCCGCCGTGGGTCCAGGCTCTCCTGTCATGGGGGTTCCATCACAAGCACCATCTCCCTTTTCTGGAGTTTCACAACGTGGGCCTCCATCCTCTTTTGGGCAGCCCGTATGGCAGACACAACCGCGCCAGGTAAACTATCAGCACCTCTTTTTGCCATTTTAAATTGGCCACGCTCTAATTTCATAATGCATCCATTCCAGGGTAATATTTGGGCTTTTGATTTGTGGCGAAAGCTCTGTAAAGTATATGCAATGTACTCGTATTACTTATGAATTACCTGTATACATTTTCAATTTGTGCTAATTAATTTATAAGCTCTTAGGGATTCCGTACAAGCCTTTGGGGGCGGGTTCTTTACATAGCATCCCTATGTGTCAAGGTTGCTAAGTCTTATAGGGATTCCCTTATCTCGATTTTGTAACATAATTGCAGAAACGTTAGTTTGCTCAAGTTTTTGGAGAATTTGCCATGCCCATTCATGTATTTGTCTTTTGTTCTTTGATATATTTGTTTCCTTTTTTCCTAAGTCTAAAAGAAGCATATACCGGTTTTAAAGCTACATACCTGTTTCCCTTCTACTCCTACCCTCGAGGAAAAAGAGAAAGGGAGAATAAACTGGAAATTAATAATGTTGTTGGCATATGTTAGAAGTACTGAAGCACAGTTAGACTTTACTTGTCCGGTTTGTTCAGCTTTTTTGTTCTTTCATATCATGATCAGGGAGGCCTTTTGTGATTCTTGCATTTTTGTGTCATAGTTTTGATGCGGATATGTACTGTGATAGACCTCCTGTAGATGAATTAGCCTCCCTTACATGTTTCTGGTTTCCCAATGCGTTAACCTTAGGCACACATTGCATGTATATTATTCATTTTTTTAAACTTCTAATACATGTGGCATGTGTATCACAATACCTGCCAGATGGCTCCTGCGGCTGTGGCCAGTTCTCAGCCACCACCAATGATGTATGGAATGCCTCCGCCATTGAATAGCCAAAACGTGGCAGCATTACCGCCTGATTTCAATCAGACAGGAGGTCAGATGACATCAAAGGTTGACCCAACCCAAATCCCTCGCCCAATTCCTGATCCTTCAATTATCCTGTACGAGACTCGCCAGAACAATCAGGCTAATCCTCCACTAGTACTATTTCTTTCTCATCTGCTTTGAAATTCGCGTGTTTTTTCGTTTTATTTTAATTTTTTTTTTAAATCTTTGTGTTCTCCTTCTTCTGAAATCAGTTTTTTATAAACACACTGGATGATTTTATAACGAGGCAATGGCAGGAATTACACATTTTCTGTATACATTGATCTCCTAAATTACAATCTAAAAGAGTGTAACAACAACAATCGAGTGATATTCTCGCTACCGCATGGTGTTGGTAGGTGAAGATGTAAGGAACCTTATTCATAAGTAGCAGAGGATTCTTCACTTTGGGGGAGATATTTTCTGGTGAAATACGGTTCTTATTCTATTCATCATTAGAGAGAGTTGTAAAGGAAAACTTTCATTTAGTGTTTCAAAGAGGATTTTTTTCTGGACAAGTGTTGTCTGCTATTTTGATCATTTTTTTCCCGGGAGTGTGTAAATTGTGTATTTAATTTTTTTTTTCCTTCTTTCAATTATTTTGTTTGGGTAGGGGTTTGTTTAAGCATAATATATTAATGTCTACGCATATAATTATAGAATTATTTAAACTCTTTATCTGTTTCTTCCTGTTGAAGCCTGCTACATCTGAATATATTGTTAAAGACACTGGAAATTGCAGCCCTCGCTTAATGAGGTGTACGATTAGTCAGGTAAAGCTCGTCAATTGATTTCAGCGAAGCAATGAAAAGTGCATATATTATTCATTCACTTTTGTATAAATTTTAGTCGCTGGCTGCCTCCACAGATCCCATGCACAAGTGACATTTTGGCCACATCCGGGATGCAGCTGGCCCTACTGGTTCAACCATTTGCTCTTCCTCATCCATCTGAGGAACCAATTCAGGTGATTTTTTGTCGCATCCTTTGTTTTTTAACAAGGAAAGAAAACGAGTATGTTTGAAAGCTTTTCCTTAGACTTCTCTAGTGCCAAATTTTCTTCTAACAACTATACCCAGTTTTATCTTAAGAAGAATGACGGATGTCACCAATCATCTCTTCTATTCTTACACAATAAATGTGATTGTTGATTGCCAGAAATTGTCTGCTATAGGATTTGCTTCGCTTAAATTTTCATTTAACAACCTATGACACTGCAGGTTGTTGATTTTGGAGAAAGTGGTCCACTACGATGTGCACGCTGTAAAGGCTATATAAATCCTTTCATGAGATTTATAGACCACGGAAGGCGATTCATCTGCAATTTTTGTGGTTAGTATTGCTGATTGGTGATGGTAGTGTTGTTCCTGTCCGATTTTTCTTTTGCTGTTTTAGTTAAACGTTTAAATTCATAGCAAAGGAGCCATGCTCTGCTTATCTGCTCTTTCATAAAGGCTTATGCTTTAGCTATTGTCAACTATATTTTATAACTACGGTGTGTTAAACGCTTTCTTTGCACTTTTATTGAAGTAATCAAATTACCATTGACTTGACATCGTAGAGTCTTTGGCGGAACCTTTGGTAACATTTATGGCATTGCTTGGGTATTTAATTTCACAGTTTATACGTAGTAGGGATTCTAGGGAAGCGATAATATTGTTTTTCAACAATGGGCTGCTTCCTTCTTTCATTAATTGCTAGAAGGTGGAACTGGAGAAGACACTTGAGCTTTCAGGTTTCCGAGGGTTATTGTAGAATTAGTAGCTTACTGAACTGTGCTGCTTTTGGTGGGTTGCTGTGTTTGTGGTGGATGTTACAAGCCACTATTGTACTCGCATAACAGCAATCTTAGTAAATAATTGAAGCGTAGGCTTATAAAGAGGAGAATTGTCTACCAGAATTTTTTTTAGCACTGGTGTCAATGCTACCCAGAATTCAAAACTATGCGCATGTTTACCGGAACTATATTTTCTTGCCATTTAATAAGTTTGATGTTCTCAAAGGGACAACAATTATTAGTACTTTTGAATGCAAATACTTTTGAAACAAGATGAGTTGCAGTGCACTTTACCTGCACATAGAAATTATAGAAAATCACTGTAACCTATGAAGCCCACAGCCCTAGTATTCTCAGGTTCAACAACTTCCTAATACCAAAGTGACGAAAACCCTTACTATGTCCCTTGAAAGGGGTGGATAACCACGCTAAGCAAGGCTTGCATAAGAGAATAAACACTGGATCTGAAGAAATCATCTTTATGTTCTACTGTTCTATGTTTTAGGGTTGTTATTTCAAGGAGGGGTAATAAATAGTTTATGTTGTTATTGTTCATTGTGAGGTTTATGCATTCTTACTTTTTTTCTTTTTGTTTACTTTTTTAATGCTGCCGCTAGTTTTCATTGAGTCATTGCTATATGTTCTCCAGTCTGTAATTTTATGCAACAACTTGTTATTTGAAATTTGCTATTGATAAATGATCTTTTTCATTATAAGAACACGTGGCTCTAGAAAAAACATGGTGTTATGCTTAAAATTGAATGACAAGCTTCTATAACTTAGCTGTGTAAGAGAGCCTTAATAATTTACAATACAATTTGCTAGAATCTGTAGCGTTGTATGTTTGTTGTTTAGCTTGGATTTATTTTAATTATAAATCAGTTAATGCCTTCTATAGGTTTTACCGATGAAACTCCACGGGACTACCAGTGCAATCTGGGACCTGATGGTCGGCGTAGAGATGCCGATGAAAGGCCTGAACTGTGCAGAGGAACCGTTGAGTTTGTCGCCTCAAAAGAATATATGGTATGTTGTAGTTTCGCCATCTCATTTAATTTCTTCTTGGGATGTACAGATCTTTCTTGTTCAGTTTTTTTAACTTTCCTGGCATGTAGGGATACAACTTTTTGCTCTTGTTATGCCGGGAAATTTCGTAATTCTGTAGTCTTTCAGTTTCAACTTTCAAATATCTAGTTAAATGGCTAATTCTGCCAGTGACCTCATGACAAGTTATACCTGGTCCTTGAGATGCGGGTGTCTTGATGTTGCTTGAAGACTAATGACATTGAAATTGTGTCATTATCATTCCCTGTTTTAACAGGAAGAAGTGCTTGTTATTTCCAACTCCTTCGAAGATGGTTTTAAAATGTCTATCCAGATTTTTCACCTGCTATAAGGCGTTGGAGTTAATGGACTTTTGCACAAGTTTGTGTTCCTTAAATTCTGTCACACATTGATACAGTGGGACTGTTCTTAGCATTGAATTTGTACAAAGTTGTATTCTCTGAGCTCATGGAGAAGTTCATAGTCTAGCGTGTAAGTTTGGTCAATTTTACGTCGGCCAATCAGTCGTGTAATCTATGAAATGTTAATTGTTAAATATTGAGCCTTCCCTTTCCTCATCTCTCTAGGTGCGTGAGCCAATGCCAGCAGTGTTCTTCTTTCTTGTTGATGTGTCGATGAATGCAGTCAAGACTGGTGCCACTGCAGCTGCATGTAGTGCCATCAAGCAAGTAATCGGTGATCTTCCGGTAAGCTATTCGTGTAGCTGTATGTTGAACTATGAATTTATTTTCCCATATTGAGTCTACTTTGAAGATTGTACGACATTGGAAGCAGCTAAATTTCACTGGATATGGTAACTGAAATCGAATATCTGACTACTGTGGTCCGAAATACCGAATATATATATTTTTTTTTTTTCCTGTTCTTGTGTCTTTCAAAAAAGTTGTCTACTATAGGCTTTATCACACTTGAATTTCTCTAATGCATCATTTAGCCATGTACCATCGTACATAAATTTTAAACATTTTTTCCCTGTTTTTTCTTGGATTACAGGAAGGCCATAGAACTATGGTGGGAATAGCAACGTTTGACTCTGCAATACATTTTTATAATCTGAAACGGGCACTGCAGCAGGTTTTGTTTGCCTCTAGTTGTGTACCCTTCTCAGTACTATTATCAACACTTTCATGGCTTAATACTTTTATGCGATTAAGCTGATCATTTCTGATTATACCGCGTGAATTTGGCTTACATCACCTTATAGTTTTGAAATCCTTTAATAAGTTGATTTAGTTGCTACAGTTTTTGGAGTAGTACAGTTACTTCCCTAGTAGCAACTCATTTTCTATTTTTTATGAACATTTCTATTAGATAATGCTTGTACCTTGCAGCTATTTCTGTCTTCACAGATTATTATGGATTACATACTGCGGTTATTTACACTTGTTTATTGTGTCAATCATCAACTGTATTTTGATGTAGTAATAATGTGTAACACTAATCTGCAGCCATTAATGCTCATTGTGCCTGACATCCAAGATGTTTTTACTCCGTTGGAAACAGACGTCATAGTTCAACTTTCTGAGGTTCTTACATTATAACACTCTCTATTTCTTCTGATTTAACTTTTTAGTTAACTAAACACAGGATTATGTCTGAATATAGTGTCGTCAGCATTTGGAGCTATTGCTGGAAAACATTCCAACCATGTTTCAGAGTAATATGACTGCTGATTCAGCCTTTGGTGCTGCAGTGAAGGTACATGTGACGTAGATGGCACTATTGCACATGAATAATTCTCTTATTATTATAACATCAGTTTTTCAGTTACCAAGGTTCAGGTTAAGATTTTTGAAGAAGTTTCATTGAATTTCGTTGATGTTCATTGTGCCAAAGGCTCGTTGTGCTTTTGGCATTGGGATGTAAATCATTTAGTGAGCTTAATCTGAATAATTTTGGGGTAAACCATGTAGGACGCATTGGGATATTGGTGTTGATGATGACCATCTTATAGAAGGAGCAGATGTTATCTTTGTGAGGGATAATTAGAAACCTCTCTTTTATATATGTCTAAATCTCTCCCACGCTTTTTGTATGGACCTTTGTTTGGAGGCGATGAATGAACCTATATTGAAAGTCGTATCTTTAGTTTTCCCCACTGTTACTTTTAGGCTTTAGCTAGCATAAAACTAAATTTTGGTGGGCTACTCCATAATAATCATGAAGGTTGATGTTGGTGGGCACATCCAGGATATCTGAGCATAACTGGGCTAGCACTTAATTGTTTACTGTGTTTGTATTTCATCATTTGAGGAAGCTAAAAATCTGTGGATTTTACCATGGCAGTTTGCTTCATAGATCTTGTTAAAAACCAGAGAGAATGCTGTGAAGTGTGTCATTGTTTGGTGATGGAAGACCTTTTTACATTTTTTCGTGAGGCCTTGCGTTAGATGGAAATCGACCTTTTACTTTGTTTGGTTAAACTACTGTGATTAATTTTCAACCCTTTTATTTACTAGTTGGGATGGGGAGGAAACTTGGAGAGAATGAAAGGTTTCTTTGATAGATTGAATGTCATTAATGTTCAGTTGGTGGCGATAGCCAATTAGCCATGATAACTATGACATTATCGTTACTCTGTGCAGGCTGCATTTTTGGCGATGGAGAGCACCGGAGGGAAGCTATTGGTATTTCAATCAGGCAAGTTTTTTTTAGGTCTTCTTTGGTTAGCAGCTGACACTTGCAGCCAAAGACAGAATCTTTAACATTTTATGTCTGCCCTTCTGTCATTACTTTTTAATTTTTTTTATGCTTCTACGTTTCACTAGTGTTTCATATATCTACACTCTGGTATCTTCAAGAATAACTTTTTATTTATACTGGAGCCATAGATTTACTATCCTATAGCTTTGGAATAGGATGAAATAAACAAAAAATCGCACCAAACTCAACACTCTTCTTATAGTGGGTCATCTGAAAACCATTTTGTGTTGAAGGTAACCCATTCGAGTATCCGACCCTCGTACCCTGCAATCCTGCATAGTGGATGATTATTGTTGTTGCTAGTTCTTTACTAACGTGTATCAGACCTTCTCACTACAATTAGGATCTATTTACCAACCTTAACATTCTTCTTGTCTATATAGGCTATTATATGTATTCTATGTCAAATATTGCCCTCCAACATTTGAATATTTAATTGAAGGCCTCTTAAAGAGGATGTCAGCAAAGTGAAAACAAAATATTACTTCTTTTCTTCCACTTTTATTGTCCTTATTTATTAATCGTCAAGTTTACAAAGTGTGTTGACTCAGACATGAGGATGTGACTCAGGGATTATGTTATTAATTTGATATGGAGTCATTGAGGATGGTGGCTTCGATGTTAAATTTCTTTCAAGTGAATAATATAGGAATATGGTAGTACAAACTTCTTAATATTCGAATGAGGATAAGTAATTTGAAAAAGAACCAAAAAGGTATTTGGATAATTGAATGTGCAAAGGAGTCTCAGTGGGAGTACTACTCCAGAGAGTAATGTTCACTTCATGATACCTAAAATAAAGAGGCTAAAAAGGACCCCTCCATCCTAATCATTTGTTTACCTTTGATTAAAAGACCCCTCACAAAGAAGAAAAAAGGTAAAAAAATGAATGGGACGAGAAAGTATATACTGTTTGGGTAATGTAATATTACTAAAAAAGGCTGGATTTGAAAAGCGTAATCTTGTGTTTGTACAGTTTTACCATCAGTTGGCATTGGTGCTCTTTCTGCTAGAGAAGCTGAAGGTAGAGCTAATGTATCTACTGGTGATAAGGTAAATTCATCCTTTGACCATTAACATTGTTGTCTGGGAATACAGTACTTCGTATCCGTGTAGTTAAGATTTTGAGAATAACAGTTCTGTTGTTCTCGATAATTTACATTGTAGTCACTGATCTGAACTTCTGATTTAGCCTTTTGATGCTTAGAGAATGTATATTTGACTCTTAGTCGGCAGCGTGTGTATGAGCTATGTGTATTGGATTCTGTAATTGACTTTTTGTTTCCGATCACTGTTGTGATAATTTCATTTTAGACTCTAAAAGGTTATAAGATGTTCCTTATTAACTTTTCATGGTGATGTATCTCAGGAGGCTCAGAAGTTGCTGCAGCCTGCAGACAAGACCTTAAGAGAAATGGCTATAGAATTGGCTGAACATCAGGTGAATATATGAAATCGACTTAAGTTAATCCAAAAGCTCATTATTTAGTTCCGAAGGTGAGGCTTTTTTTATTACTCCCTTTATCTACGAGTAAGCTTACTTAGTAATCGTTGCAGGTTTCTGTGGACGTGTTCCTTACTACCCAGTCATATTTAGATATTGCTTCTATCTCTGTTGTTCCAAGGACTACTGGCGGGCAGGTATGCGATATGCAATTTGCACATGAATGTCTGAAGATGTCTTTTTGTTCTCAATTAAGCATCCCCTTAGTTTACACTCTTATGGTACCTACTACGTACCAATGTCTGAAATTCTTGTTAACCAGCTATTTAACGTGCCAAAGTCTTTTTGTAATTTGTGTTTTTTGTTTACGAGTCATGCATCTAATTTGATATGAGTTACAGCTAAAGTCCACGAGGATCCAATTAGCAACTTCACCATATGTAATTAATTGAAGCTGAAATAAGTTGGGAAGTTATTCATATATCTCACCTAAACTGTGTTATCCGTTTCAAATAAGTACATTTCTTATATAAGTGACTGTATTATGTATCCCAATGAGAGAGTGGATTTGTCATTTATGCGAAATCATGGACTTGTCTAAATACACGTCTAGTTTGACGTGTCAAATGCGGATGCTTATTATTCCACTGCTATGTACGAGTAGACCTGGCAAACGGGTCAACCGGGTCGGGTTCGGGTCGGGCCAGTTCGGGTCGGGTCAGTTCGGGTCTTTCGTTGATTTCGGGTTAATTCGGGTCGGGTCGGGTCATTTCGGGTTTCGGGTTTGTTTCGGGTTAGTTGTCGGGTCCGTTTCGGGTCAACCGGGTCGGGTTATTTCGGGTCGGGTCATTTTCGTGTCAAAGAATAAGAGACAAAAGGCCATTTTAAGTCTTTTTGGTTCAATTAAAGTTATGTTTTATCGGGTCATTTTCGGGTTGAGTGGTTTTGGATCGGGTTATTTTCGGGTCGGGTCAGTTACGGGTCAAGAAAGATCGGGTCATGTTCGGGTCGGGTCGGGTCTAATCGGGTTTCGGGTCACATTCAGGTGTTGTAGTTCGAGTCAATTTCGGGTCACGGGTCGGGTCAATCGGGTCGGGTCAATCGGGTCGGGTTGCTTTTGCCAGGTCTATGTACGAGTATATTATTTTTTTCCGATATTTTTTTGGGTTACAGGTTTACTATTATTATCCTTTCTCTGCACTTTCTGATACTGCCAAGCTTTACAATGATCTGAGATGGAATGTCACTAGGCCCCAGGGCTTCGAAGCCGTGATGCGTGTCCGTTGTAGTCAGGTACGTTATCTGCAGTTTGTAGCATTACATAACTCCCTTCAGATCATTTACAAGTTACTACATAGCTTTGTCTGATACATTTTTGTAGATAGTTTTATTGATAAATTTATCCGTCATATTTCATTTTAGGGACTTCAAGTTCAAGAGTACACCGGAAATTTCTGTAAGCGCATTCCAACAGACGTTGACCTTCCTGCGGTATGTGCATTTTCAGTTTTTGCTTAACTTTGATCCTGACATTTTGAACAGAGTGCGAGTGGATAACGGTAATGGAGTTTAGGATTGATATGTTCAGGTGCTTATTAAAATGCTCGAACAGCTACGTTAAAGGCATTTAGTGGATATGCTACGTTATAATATGCTAATTTTAGTCTGGTGTTCAAGAACTATTCCGTATTCAGTGAATGATTCTGATTGAAAGTGTTCAATTAACACTTTTGGGGACATGATATCTTGGAGCCTTGGAAGGATTTCATTAGTTATGCTGTAGATATTGTCATAAGAATGTTAACAATCTTTGCCCGCCTCATCTCATCTTTTTTTAATTGACAAAAGTAGGTTTTTCGATTGTTGTTAGCGTTTTAGTAGCAGGTGATTCACGTGGAGGTGTCTGACTCTTCTAATTGGGCTTAACTTGCAGATTGACTCTGATAAAACTATTATGGTGACCTTAAAACACGACGATAAACTACAAGACGGCGCAGAATGCTCTTTTCAGGTAAACATCTCAATATCTCATGTACTTTCCTTGGTCAATCATCTGAAACAAAAACAGTTTGTACCTTTATTTGGGAGCTACAATGTATTACCCTTCTATACTCAGTGTGCCATCCTCTACACCACCGTATATGGTCAAAGAAGAATAAGAGTCATGACTCTCTCCCTTCCGTGCACAAGCGGGTTACCCAATCTATTCCGCTCAGCTGACTTGGATACTCAATTTACGTGTTTTTTGAAGCAAGGTATGATTTTCATTCCTCCTTTTTCTTAGAATTTCGAAGTGTATAACGATGTTGTCCATTTTGTATATACTAATGTCCCTTCTTTGTTCAGCTGCAAGTGAAATTTCTATTAGTCCACTCTCACAAATCAGGGATCGTGTTACAAACCACTGTGTTGGCATTCTCCATTCATATCGGAAATTTTGTTCAACAGCCCAATCTCCAGGCCAACTCATTCTGCCTGAAGCACTCAAGCTTCTTCCTTTGTATACCTTAGGTATGTCTTTATGCCACATGGTTAAGTTGATGAAGTAATGTAGTTCGTAGACTCCTTCGAAACTTGTGGCTTATTTATCTTTATTACTAGTAACTGGACGTCCTGGTAAAACTTTCGCAAAAACCAAACGACCCAACTCATTTCTTGATTAGACCCTACCAGAAAAAATCTAAAAACCAAATTAAACCGATCCAACTCGAAGTGCTCAACATACCCAAGGATCTGAGATGACCTTGGTGATCGTCTTACTTTGTGTTCATAAAAAGCATTCTTTTTTATAGTCTTTGCATGACTAACTAAAAGTTTCAGTTGACTAATCACTCTTTGCAGCGTTGACCAAAAGCACTGGATTGAAAACTGATGGTCGGATAGATGATCGTGCTTTCTGGATGAGTTATGTCTCTTTCATATCTGCACCATTGGCAATTCCTCTCGTGTATCCTAGGCTGATCTCTGTCCATGATTTATCTTCTGAGGTACTCTATATGCCTCATTCATTTGCTTACACTTGCTTTTGGGTCGACTTTTTATACCAGCACATGCAAGTAGGGTAGGTTAGAGTCTTGGGACCCACCCGTGTCGTATATGTGTATCTGAATCCTGAGACGAAAATGCGGGAATAAGTCTTTTTAACTCCAAACTTACCTTTACAAGAAATACAAACAAATGGGTGAGACATTAGTAAAAAAGAATAAGTAAACAAATGGGCGAGACGTGGAGGGTACAATTTAGTGCTTGCATGACGCGTCTTTGGTTTCATGGCAATCTTGTATATGGTTACCACATTGATATAACGCGGGCTCTCTTACCATGTCAGCAGGAAACGGATGGCTCCGTTATTCCACTTTCACTCCCACTTTCTAGTGAGCAAATCAGTTATCAAGGAATCTACCTTCTTGAGAATGGCATAGATGCTTTAATTCATGTTGGGAATTCCGTAGACCCTAATATTTTGCAGCAACTCTTTGGTGTTTCTTCGGTCGATGAAATTCCCACTCAGGTATTCTAAAACTTACTCCTACTCAGGTTGTCATTTTGTATTTTCTTTGTACAATCAAGTCGCTAATTGCTAATATTATATCTAGACTTTTCTCGAAGTTTATTAGTGATATTATTATCTGTGGGGTGTTTTGCCATTACAGTTTGTGCTTCAGCAGCATGACAACTCACTGTCAAAGAAGTTTAACGAGATAATTAATGAGATACGACGCCATAGATGCTCTTATTTACGGTATGTATCATTTGAACTATTGAAATTCAAAGTAAAGCTCCACATTCTTCACCAATTTAACTTTCTATTGTCTTTTTCCTTGCCAGTTTACAAATCTGCAAAACCGGAGACCCTACAGGTAAGAACACAAATTCCTACTCTTTATTTAGCAATTTGAGCTCCATATGAATTTTTTTTCCTTGGTTCAGACAAACATGAGATATTCTGAACCGACTGTATGGGATTCTGCTTTGCTTTTTCTTTCCAATGGCGAAACTAGAAATTTCTCTTTCTAATGCCCCTTCATATTTTTCGCAGTTCCGAGTCTGATAACTAGGTTATTGTTTTTTACTTTTCTGGCAGGCATGTCGTTTTTCTCGAATATGGTAGAAGACAAGACTCCAATGGGTCTCTCATATGTTGAGTTTCTGGTTCATATCCATCGGCATATTGCTAAGCAGTTATCAGATCAGTCGCGTTAAGTTTCCTGCAGCGGTTATACGACCAAGTCCATATTAGTCCACTAGGTTGGGACTCGGGAGCCTCATTGGAGTTACTGGCGTACTGATGATTACAACGAGATAGTTAGCAACCTTATAGCCAGGATCTTATTTTTCGTTTTAATTCGCGGACCCTGAGTTATTCCCTGTATAATGCTTCTCAAAGTTTTGATGGGAACCACATGATCATTGTTGTTTAATGTTGTAGCAGTATTCTTATAGTCTTAGTAGTATTGAAGTATAATTAGTTTACTCACTAGGTAATTTTAAAAACCGATTAAGAATAACGCTCAAACTCTTGAAGATAGAAGAACATAAATACTTGTATAAAACCGTCTCATACTGAAACGGTTATAGGTTCCCATATATATATATCACATACTCTGTATGTAATAATTATACACTGAATTCGTCTCGTAAATCTCATACACCATTGTCAAGGAAAATAAGGCATGATTTCAATCAAGGTTTAAGCATGAGCTCTGCAGGATTGACATCAGCTTTCTTTATGAAAAAACCAGCAAGGAATGCAGAAAGTAGTTTCTCTCTTAAAAATTGCATTCCAACCCAGTTACATTCCTGTAAGAAACCAAGCATATAACCAGTGCTTATAAGATCAAATGCTTTCCATCTCCTCTTCTTCGCGAAGTCGTTTAATGCATTTTTAACCTTAACATAATCCTCTCCATTCTCCAAACTCTCCTTTGTTGGATCAACTGATTTCTCGAGGAAGGCATTAGCAAGGCACTTGGCTAGGATCACCCCGTCCTCAAGAGCCGTACATCCACCTTGACCGAGATCTGGTGGCATTGGATGACATGCGTCACCAGCTACACAGACATTGTCTTTGGATATGTCCCCGGTTAGTATTTGAAGTGGAGGTCTATATCCGAGAGGAGAGCATACGATTTCTTCAATTCCGGTGTCTTCTATCACACCTTGTATTTGGTCGGATACCTTGCCAAGTTTACTCAGCACAAATTGCTTCAGCTTCAGTTGATCAGCTTCTTCCAGCATTTTGTATTCTAAAACAAAGACATATGTTAGTGGATCATCATCGGACAAACTCAAGTTCATATTTGACCCGTTATCATCCACACACACGACGTACATACATACAAATAATAAGGCATACCTTGAGTGGACGGATACCAGGTAAAAAACCAGTACACAGCAGAGTTATCACAGGGAATGATACCATATCTAACACCATTTCCGACTAACAGCTGAAATTTCGGCTCAAATCCATGACCTTGATTGTAATACGCACAACCTCGTATAGCCGATCTTCCCATCAATGAAGGCTTCTTGAATCCAAGCGATTTTGCAATAACCGAGTTCACCCCATCGCACCCTATTAACACCTGCTTCCACAACATTGACCATATCACTTCAACTCAAACTCGCCAAGATTTCATTCTCGACCTCAATAATCTACTAAATTACATTAGTACATTACCGTGCATTATGTCTAATGTTTTAGTTAAAAGTGAAGGTAATATTAAATTTTCTAAATCCGTCACTGGCTAAATGTGAGTACTCGCGTATCATAATAGTACAATACCTTGGCTTTAAGGACGGAACCATCAGAGAGGTGCACAAGCTTTAAGAACTCAGAATCTTCAATCGAAACGACCTTGGATGAATACCTTACTGTGCCATTTGGTAATTCTTTAGCAAGTGCCTCTAATAGTACCTTCCTTTTCACGCACCTTACTTCATGATCTCCGCTACATTTTGTTAAACCATTTAGCAAAACCGTCGTAACTCCATTACTTAAAATTAAGTTGCAAGTATACGTAGACTTTATAGTCAATAGGGAAACAGTCGAGTATACTTAAGAGCTTGATACTAAAACTCAATACTGAACCTGTAACCGTAGAGTTGACTTACTATTTTCCCTTGGTTGTAAATGAAACATAACAAGTCAAATTTCCTGTAACTGTAGATAATGTATTTATCCTGCACCGATTTACAAAAGAGTTAGTCCTACAAATATAATTAAATCACTTAGTCTCCCTTAAGACGGTTTTAATACAACTAAAATTGTCACTTTCTAACAAAAAAAAAACTGATCTCTTATGTTAGATTAGCTAAGTTAAGCAAATTAAAAGCAAAAGAGAGGGTAATTAATTACCCAAGTAGAAGGTCGTGTTGTTGCCTAAGAGATTGTCCAATCCCAAGAGCATCTAATGATCTCCATGCATTTGTCCATGTTGTGAATGCAATCCCTGCTGCTCTCAGTTCGTCCGATGATTCCAACACCAAACTTTCTATTCCCAACCTTCATTTTAATTTTATAAAAAAAATGACATAAATACTCGACAGTAGAAATCTCTAATATATGAAACGGTTTTACACGTGGGACGCTCAGAACTAGAATTAGCCTTACACGTAATATCAAATGCCATATAGACTATATGGACGACAGACATGTTATAACTTAATGACGCTAACTCATTTTCCTAAAATGTTCCTAAATACAACTCGTTTAAGTGAAAGGGACACTATCCGCCACAAGCTGAAGATGCATAGTTGTTGGGAAGTTACCTATGAAGAGCTAAAGCAGTAGCAAGACCGGAAATTCCAGCTCCAACAATGATTATGTTTGCATTTGTTTCCATTTTATTTTGAATTTTTGATGGATGAATGAATATGTTGATGGGAGAATTAAGATATTTGGTACTAGTTATATATGGAGAGTAATTATTGATGACACAAGCACACACTTCAATTATGCAATAATGCAAACAGTAAGCTGCACTATAAGTCTACAACCTTGAAAGTTCCAATAACGTACCATATGAGACGCTTATATTGATAGTCAGCCGACGTTGTCTAATACAGCCATTTTCGTTGGCTGCGGGTATTGAGTAATAATTAGACCTGGCAAACGGATCAACCGGGTCGGTTTCGGGTCGGGTCAATTCGGGTCGGGCCAGTTCGGGTCTCTCGTTGATTTCGGGTTAAATCGGGTCAGGTCGGGTTATTTCGGGTTTCGGGTTTGTTGTCGGGTTCGTTTCGGGTCAACCAGGTCGGGTTATTTCGGGTCGGGTCATTTTCGGGTCAAAGAATAAGAGACAAAAGGCCATTTTAAGTATTTTCGGTTCAATTAAAGCTATGTTTCGTCGGGTCATTTTCGGGTTTAGTGATTTTGGATCGGGTTATTTTCGGGTCGGGTCAGTTACGAGTTAAGAAAGATCGGGTCATATTCGGGTCGGGTCGGATCCAATCGGGTTTCGGGTCACATTCAGGTGTTGTAGTTCGGGTCAATTTCGGGTTACTGGTCGGGTCATTCGGGCCGGGTCAATCGGGTCGGGTTGCTTTTGCCAGGTCTAGTAATAATATACTCCCTCCTCCGTCGGTCGATTGTATCATATTTCTTTTTAAGGTGTCTCAGCTAATTGTTGTCCTTTTTATATTTGGAATAATTTATATGAGTAATTTGATCACCAAAGCTATTGTCAACTTTTCATCCATTAAGTAGAACCACAAATGGTTTTCCACCCTTTCCTTAGTCTTTATGTCAAAATAAAAGGATAACAATTAACCAAGACAGAGGGAGTATAAAGAATACTACCACGATCGGGAGTTGAGACAAAAGGAATACTATTATTCTCTGGTTCCGTGTTATCTTGATAATTGTATATTATAAAAATGTCAGCCGATGTATGATCCAAACTATCCATTTTACTTTATGAAGATTTCAAACATCTAGTATGGAGTATCATACTCCCTCATATTCTTAATAACATTCCTCATTTCTATTTTCGTCTATTCACAATACTTTTCCTATTTTCTTTTATGATAAGTGTTTGTTTGGTCCAAATTTAATTGTATGATAAGTAGTCTAATTGTTTGGTCCAAATTTAATTATATGCTGGAATAGTGTGTTTTCTTAATTTCTGTGTTAAAGTGAAAGGAAATGGTTATTGAGAATAGGAGGGAGTACTTATTACTCCCTCCATAAACTGAGAACCTATGTTTTTCCCATTTTTCCTTTATGACTAATTATTTGGGTTCTTCACATTTCTCCACTTTCCTTATTGGGATTTGGGACACCCTTTTACCGCATTCTGCTTCTTATCTAGAGAGGGGCGCTGAAATCGTCTTGTGAACTTTATGTATTTACATTATTTGCCATTTACATATAGGTCTAATGACTTCACATTATCAGCAAGTCTCTCTTGTGACGGCCATATCCCTCACACAAGCTTGTGACTGATTAAATACTACTCATATAGATAAATAAAATAAAATAGAATGTTATTCTCTAGACACTTTGTTTTTGTCTTATCTACTTACATGAATAGTATATGACTCCTCACAAACTTGCGACGGATATACTCTTTACAAATGAGAATTTGTGTCACATTATATACCATAACTATTAACTAACATTACTCATACCAACCCACTTAATAAGGGTGCTCACTTAGTAGTCCAAATCAAAGACTATACCAAACAAGACCATTTGGTACGCATCGTATCATATTTGGTCCATGGTTCACCTATTTACTTTACTTTGGTTTTCGAACTGATCCCAGACCAAACCGAATGAACTGGAGCATGGGACCAAACTTATATAATAAAAATCTTTAAATTTGTACTCTCTCTGTCCCGGTCATTTGTTGTCCTTTCATTTAGACACAAAGATCAAGAAAAGAGTTGGGATTTCACTTAGGGAGTGACAAGTAGACAATAGTCTCATTAGGTGATCAAATTACTCATAAAAAACTTTCCAAATATAGACTGGATAATAATTGACTGAGACACCATAAAAATGAATAAAACAACAATTGACCGGGACGAAGGAGTAACAATATTGATTTTATTTCTACATTGTAATACAATTTATTATATGATATGTGCTAAAATCTAGTAAGAAAATAAGGTTGCTTATTTTTATTGTTACCAACATCTTGAGTTCTAAATTTTAATATACTACGTGTCAATGGCATTTATATTTGGTCCACGCGTTTCTATGTTATAGACCAGAGCGGAACAATATTAATATGGTCCGATACCAGGTCCACTATTTATCTCTTACCGGTCTTCGGTTCACAAAATTTGGTCTGGTCCGGTCCGGTCCGATCCGGTCCGGACTAATGAACACCAAACACACATTCTGAAACATTCATACTTCGTACAAGACAAGGGTGAAACCGTAAGATAATGATGAAAATGAAGGCCTTGTTTACGCAACCCAACTTAGGCACAGAGCTTGAAGACAGCCCAAATTGATTTATGCGCCAAGCCAAGTTGGAAATTGAGGCCCAAGCCTCAGGTTAGCACGTCTGTTGACTTGTTGAGTGCTGTCCGTGGTTAGGACTTAGGAGTTGGGACTTAGGCTCACCAGTTCTTACTTCTTAGACTAAGTTTATCCACAGACTCACTTTGAGACTTCAGACTCTGCCACCTCAGCTTCTTCTACTACCTATTTATTCTTCAGACTCAGACTCACACACTCTCAGACTCACTCAAAAAATACACTTTAACTCCCAGACTCGTTTCAGACTTTGTCACATCAACTTTCTATTTAACTTATTTAACTTTTTATTTACTTACTTCAATATCTACATTTATTTTTTAATTTGAATAATTACAATTAAAAAAATAAAACATTAAAAAAAACGTCGTGAGTTGTGAAATATTTTTTAGTTACCGTATATATAAAAAATGAAATTATATTTTAAACTAAACACACGCATAAAACAAAACTAAACATAAAAAATTAGAAAGACGAGATAGAATTATTAACACAAATTCTCATTTAAGACAGGTGTTATCCGTCTAAAGGTTAAGACGGGTCAAATAAATATCAAATCATCCGTCTTAAATGAGAATTTGTGATTAAGTATTGCTTAAGACGGACAATATTCGCCTTAAGCTTAAGACGCATAATAACCGTCTTAAGCTTTAGACGAGTCAAATACTATCACATGGTGGTATTAAAGACAAAAAAATTGGTATTCAATATTTTAATTAGCTAGTAAATATTTATCTTATCTAAATTGATAAAATTAGACTTTCCATATTTTAATTAGCTAGTAAATATTTATCTTATCTAAATTGATAAAATACAACACTTTTCACTATTCAATAGTCTCAAGATGAGTCTTGGAAATCCAAGACCCATCCTAAGACTATTGAACAATGGCCATTACTTTAACGCAGTATGAGCATTATATCTTGCAAGTCTGACCTTCAGACTTTTGTTCATACCAAGCTTCATACTCCGTTAAACACAGCCTTAGTATCAAAGAAGAAAACCCGTATTCAAAGAGAATTGGCCCACACACACAAACACGTGTACATGATGTAATGATTAACATAAACCAAGTATATAATCAAGAATCAGGAATGATTACTAGTACTACAGGGGGTAATCAGGTCAGTGACGCCGGATTATATCAGAGTCGGGTCATATCAAGTCAATCTACTCTTTTGTGTCTGGCCGGGTCGGTTCATTTTGGGTCATAGATGTATGGTCGGTCGGGTTTGGGTCTGGTTATTATCGAGATAGAGTTACTTTATTACATTACTTTAATTTTTTAACCATTATTTGATCTATGTATCAATCTAAACATTAAATTACTTTCATTTTGATTAATATATACGGAGTACTTATTAATTGTCAGGTCATTAATCTAATCGGGTCAATAGCGGGTCATGCTTCATTTGAGTTCGGGACACTACTCATCGGGTCGTATTGGGTTACGGGTTGTCATCGACTGAGGTTGGATCTATTTTGGTTTGCAAAATTCTAAGATTCCAACAGTTTGAGTTTGTTCGGTTCGACTTGGATCACTCGAAATGGATCAGACTTGTCAGCCATAGACACTACACATGAACACCCACCTAATGACCTAAATGAAGGCATGCCCTACTTAGATACTACACATGAACACAGCTAATTGAAGGCATGCCCTATCTAGAGCTGGCATTCCAAGTATATATCAAGAAATTCAATATGAGCTATGCTAGAGCAGTAGGTCTTGCTTGCGACGGATAGTGTCCGTCACAAATGAGAATTTGTGATGCTAGAGACGCATTTTGGGTACGTATCAAGTGTATAAGTGTATTTGATAATAAATGGTTACAAAATATTAGATCACCTTTGTTGTGATCGCAAATTTAGCACTCTTATATGTAAATAAAAATCGTATTTTTTTTTTTAAAAAAAAAGACAAACTTTACAATACCACGTTGTATAAAACTTATAGTGTATATTTATACTCCGTAAAACTTTGACAATAACAATACATTTACAAAGAAAATCAATGCATTTGCATTTAAATGTTCATATTTCTCAAATCATACATTAAGGTTAAATTAGATGCCGTAGTCAGAATTATTACAACATTAATCTAAATAATTATATATCACGACTTTTGTCAGAATTGTTCATCTACAATATCCGAAATAATTTCCAGTTATAAATTCTTAACATCATATATTATATATGTGACACCCTCAAATTTGCGGAAAGAAAAAAAAAATTTAAATACATAAAAGATGAGAATACATAACAAAGGTGTCTTAAATAAAAAGGTTCATAACAAAAAGGAAATAATATTATACAAAAGAAATATCCAAAACGGGAGACATATCTCCCGTATAAATCCGGAAATAAAAGAGTGTATAATAATATACAATCCTAAAGAACCGAATATAGGTCCAAGGTAAATACTTCGCTCGCTAGCTCGTCAATGTACCCAAGTATGCATCACAAACCTGCCAACCGCATTAAATATAAACACGGAAGCCACAGTCAGTGGGGAGTAACTCCGAGTTCTCCCAGCCACGAAATGTCGAGTTTAATGAAACATGAATAACATAAAAGCAATGTATATAGAAAATACAAAACCTTAACATATATGATATGCTTTTCATGTTATGAAACAATTAACTAACATATAACCTATCATATGAAAGCTATCATGTGAAACCGTTAAAATCTATAACAAGAGGTAGGGAAGCTGGTATGCTAGCTCAGAGGTTACCCTTAACATGGCCATGATACACTCAAACCCTAATCAACACGTAATCATGTGAATCAGTTAACAATCGGTAATCCAAACTCTATCAACCTTAGCCGGCTTGCATCTCACCTTCTAAGACTCATAGAATCATCAAACATGAAAGACCAATACGTCTACAAACAGGCATAAGTTCTTAGTACCGTCAATAGCGACTTCTGTAACTCGGGCTATACCACAAGGTAGGAAAACATCCTAGTCCTAGACTGATCAGACCTAGCGACAACAGCTATTCCATTCCCCGTCTCATGACTAAAAGTACACAAGAATCTCTACTAGGCGACCCCCTAGACAGAGTTGGCTAGTACTTAAGCTGGCTCCATTCCCAAAGTGGAACTATTAGGCAACCATGCCCCGACTTGGAGATAAGCCCCCCAGGCCGTGACACAAAAGCTATCAAGCAGTGAACTATATACTCGTTAAAGATAGTAAGGTCTATCAATGTCATGGTCCAAGCTACTCATTTAGAATTAGAATGATCAAGACGCCATATACTCATAATTCTCTATGGGTACTTAGTCAACACGACATATATCATACAATCAAACAGTCACGGAAACAACTTCCTATCATGTGACTAATTGCATATAAATCATATTCAAATATCATATCGCCTCATATCTACTAAGGCTAATTCATTAATTAAATACAACCTTACTTGAAGACAAATCCCCGACCCGAGTCCCGCGACGGGTCATCAGTCAAAACGGGGCTGACTAGATCTTAGTTTGACCAAACCCGTTTGGTCAAACCGGCTAGAAACAGAGTCTTTACCACATAGACTTGAACATAAAATCATCATATTCAATTCATGCTATTTTATTCCAACTTCTAACATGTGAAATATTAAATCTTACGAAAAACCCACTTGACTTAAAGAATATAAAATTAAACTACAATCACGTATTATAATTTCTAACATGTGAGAATTTATAATATTATGAAAAATACTTTTAATTAAATAATTTACTTATTAAAATTTCCCACTTGCTAAATATTACAAAACACGATAAATTACCAATAAACTCAAAAACCGTCACAAGTCCAAAGAAGGGGACCCACGGCCTGTTTTGGACCGTGACAAGAACCGGGCCTAGTTGGGCTGTTTTGGGTCGACTTTTCTAAAACCGTTTCTTAATATTTTCCCGCATGCTTAACATATTTAAAACCCGTCAAAACAACAACAAAACAATCAAGTATCGACCCAACCCAAAAGACCAACCATGGACCAATCCAGACCGGCCTGGACCGAGCCTGAACCGGCCTGAACCGGCCTGGTTTGGGCTGGTTTTTCAGCCACCCTCCACGGTTCTACCACCAATCAAACACCAAAATATTTCCAACATGTTTTTAATTAACAAACAATCATTTTAACAACCATCCATACAAAAATCATGATTATAAACAAATCATCCAAATATGTCAAGAACATTAAATATGATAAAATTCATACAACATCATAAAAATAACAACCTAACATGTTACTACTTAAAAATCGTAAATAACAATAACATAAACTAAAACAAAAGATATGTAACATTAATTCGTCGAGTAACTCGGAATCGTTACCTTAGCTAGCAAAATCAATTAGCACAAAAAAAAATAAGAAGTATAAACCCGTCTACTAATCTTCACCCAAAATATACGAGTCACCAAACTCGTCTTCAAAATCTTCCCCTATAAGAAATGACAAGAAAAACATTATTAGAATTAAAACTTGATTTTCCATATTTAAAGTGTTGAAAAAGATTTTGTCGGAATTGAAATTAAACCGTACTTGAAGATGGAGAGCGAAGAGGAGATTCTAGAAATATAAGTTAGGACGAATTTGAATAAGAAATGAAGGTTTGGTGTCGATTTTGCTCAAGAACGATGAAGAACGATGAAGAACGATGAAGAACGATTATGATTATATTAAAGAAAGTATTAATTAGATATTAAGACGATTTATTGAAAAATGAAAAGATAAGTGGTGAGTTAGAGTGGAGTGGGAGCCGTGTAATATAGAGGAAATATGGAGTCGGGTTTTGAAATTGTTGTTACGGGATTGACTCGGGTTTTATAATTAATTAAGGTAATTAATTAGATATTATTAGGTTTTATAATAGTTTAATGAAATATCTAGATATTAATTAGATATTATGTTATTGTAATCAAAAGAAAGAAAAATATCTAGCCTTATTAGAGGAGAGGGAGCCGTGTAGAAGTAGGAGAATCGGGTCTGTTTTTGAAGCGATTTGCGGAGTTTAAGTTAACGGATCGATAAAGTAACAAATATCTTAGATATTTGTATTAGTTTAATCGAAAGAATTCAAATATCTAATATGAGTGGAAAAAGATGACATGGGGCGTGTGACTCATGCCAAAGTCGGGTTTCGGGTTTGTTTCGGGACTTAAGTTGACTCGGGAATAGTTAAATGACGTTCGGGGTTAAATCGTAAAACCTTTTCTTTAATTCCGAATAAATTCAAAATAATTATATTAAATTATCATAAATTCCAATAAATCTAAATAAATTAAAATAAATTAAATTTATTACTTTTCAAATATAATTTCGGTCTTTCAAATTACAGGGTGAGTCGGAAAAGTCAACGAAAAGTCCAACGTTGGATTAAAAACCGGAATTCTCATGGGAATTCTCCCCCAGAAATGTCAATACGAACTCGGAAATTCAAAAGTAGACTGGAAACAATATAAACTTCCTATTTAAACTTAATATGCGAAAAGTATCCGTAAAATATTTTCATAGAAAAAAATAGGGACTTTTCGGTGTTAAATCACCCCTCATTTTAAAAAGTTTCGTCCTCGAAACTTAGAAGAAGTAATGTGGACATATACGCAGGTCTATTCAAAACTGTTAAAATATACTGTAATAAAAATATAGGGGTATTCATCAATGGAGAGGAAGGTTGTCTATAGGTTAAGACACATCAACGTCCCAAAATCAAAGACTTAAAAGATACATTTTCGCATCAATAAATGAGAAAACTAGTTATCGAACGTCTCCAATAACGAGTCTCAACACTCCTTGACGGTAAAAATACTTGAAATCATTAAAATATTTCCCAAAAGCTTTTAGTTCAAAAAAAAAAATTCATAGTAAAGGTAATAACTCTACTATTTATGCCTAAAATTTCTAACTAAAGCTTCTAGTAATCTACCTATAAGAAATGATATTCGATAGAAGGAACGGAATAGTCGAAAGAATAAATCGAATAGAAAGAGAAAAGAAGGAAGGAAATTTACCTCAAGCAAAGAGCTCGGGATATTTAGCTAACATTTTAGCTTCGGGTTCCCAAGTTTCTTGATTAACGTTGCACAAACGCAAGAATACGAACTAAGGGTACCACCTTGTTTCGGAGTTGTTTGTTAGCCCTTTCAAGTATACGAATCGGCCTTTCTTCCAAAGCCCAATTAGGTTCCAAGTCCAACACTTCCTCTTGAATAATATGACTCGGATCACTGATATACTTCTTCAATTGCGAAACATGGAACACATCATGAACTTTACTCAAGTTCGGAGGTAATCCCAAACGATAAGCAACAGGACCAACTCTTTTAAGCACACGAAACGGTCCAATATATTTAGGACTCAACTTTCCCTTTACTCCAAACCGTTTCACTCCTTTCATTGGTGACACTTTAAGGAATACCCGATCATCAACATCAAATTCAAGTGGTCGACGACGAACATCGGCATAGGATTTCTGTCTATCTTGAGCGGATTTCATTCGCTCTCGAATGACTTGAACTTGATCAATCGTTTC
>JAIUZE010017358.1:0-23150 GCA_022085475.1 Heliosperma pusillum | reverse complement strand
TCCCTTGCCTCTTCATTGAACATTCTCCAAAATGGCACGTCTTGAGGGAGTCACCGGTCTTCAGAAAAATAATTACAAATATACAAATATACAAATTCCTATTATACATTTATTCTATAAAATAAAATTATTAAATTATACAAACCGGCGATACGTGATCGCAATAAAATTACAACCAAACCGTTATTCCCTTACATTACGGGTAATAACGATTTAAAAATAACTAGGCCATACTAGGTACAAACTTTGCATAAATTATTAAATAAATGACATTCATTCATTCAAACATAAATAAAATAAATTTCTGCAAAAATCATGCCAAAATCGTCCTAAGTTCCAATTCATGCTCATTGTGGCTCGATTTCTTCCGGGATTCATTGATTTTTAACCATTAAAAATCAATATCAACATTTAAATCGCATTTAAATTCAAAATAATTAACTAAACTGATTTAGAACTCAAAATTAGTCACTACTAATTTTTTTGGTCATTAATTAGATCGATTTGATTTCATTTGCTAAATATTACGGTTTAATCATAACGATTATGAAATAAAACCAAAATAAAATATAAACATCATAAAATTTGAAACCCAAAATTTTTTACATTCTAGAACAATTCCAGGAACTATAAAAAATAAAAAATATTTGCTCAAAAAATTTAAATTAATTTTATGAACAAATAGCTTTGTATTTAATGGTTTTATCAAATAAAAACATTAGATATAGTAAAACAATGAAACAAATTATGAAATTTCACCAAGAGTATCTACATCATAATGTCAAATGTAAAAAAAATTGTCAAGACCATAAATGGACGTTTCAGTTTTATGAACATTATAATCTCATATTATCGACCTTTATCGTATAAAAATCAATAAACATGCAATACATAAGTAAAAGTCACGAAATTTTACATACAACATGTACGAAATGCATGTGATATCATATTAAAATTTCATGGCCAGAATCAACATGAAACTATTTTTAGTTAACTTTTAACTCATAAAATGCATGTTAACTCGGTTTAAACGCCAAAAATAAAAATAAATAGCATATTAATCCCTAAAATCACGAAATTTGACCACAAACCTTTTGAGGTCAGTAGGTATACATGCAGCAAAAATTTTAGTCAGAATCGTATTTTAACTCAAAATCTTTGATTTATTAGTTATCTTATAACTTTAATAAAAAATGTCCAAAATGAACATGCATGCTACAAGCTAGCTCTGATACCAATTGAAAGTCCATAGACCTTAATTAGACTCCTCTAATTATTTACTAAATTACTTTTTTAATTTAGTTTATAATGATCTATGTAACATGCATGCAAATATAAAGACATTTATATAAAAGACGAAATTTCCTCACATTGATATGGAAATTATATGGGCACAACAAGAACTCCTTCTTGTTGTTCTTGAGCTATAAATATGGATGAACACATGAAATCTCCAAACTAGAAGACCTCCTTCAATTTGCACCAAGATTAACCCAAATAATCTACCCTTATTATTAACTAGATAATAAGATAGATATAATACTACTAATATTATGACTATATTACTACACTAGTAATACTTAGTAAATATTAGTATATTAGAGTTTTAGTGAGAAGAAGGATTTTAGAAAGAAGTATGACAAATGCACAAAATGAAGTAAGTATAAAATGAACACAAAATGTTCATAATATAGGCCATTTGGCCGGATGTCATAGTCCAAATATGGACTATTATTTTGCTCAATTTTGTCACATGCATTAGAGTGGAGTGTTGTAGTATATATGATGATTTTTTCTACTTGTTATGTCACTTTCATAAGTAACTAAATAGTAAAAATAAGAACAAAATCATCACCATGTAACTACTACCAAAACCGGTCCATTATGGCCTAGTTTGGTCCATTTTGATTTTTGATATTTGTCTCACAAATACTTATTGATCATATGGTTAATTATCTTGTATAATTAAGTGTTAATTTGATCATATAACAATTATAAGACTCAATTAAATAAATACTATGTACTTAACATTTTAAGTAATATTTTACCATTATATCAATATATAATGGGTCCCACAATGCTTAGTTAATTTATTTTACAACTCCTTGTAAATATAATTAACTACTTACCTCTATCTCAAAACCTCAACTAATTTAGTAATTTAACGATTAATTACTAAGTTAAATCTTATTTAATCGTATTAAAATAAGATATAAATTTATTAGTCAATTATCGAATAATTGAAAATAAGTTTAATCGAATTTGAGTTCTTAACTCAATTTCTAATAATTAACTCTCGTACATATCGAATATATGTAATGTACTAATTAACTGTATCGTATACAAATAATTAGTTACTATTTTGATTTCATCCTTTAGGTGTGACCGAAAGGGATCAGTTGATCACCGCCGTCAAACGACAATAACGTCAAACTCTAGTTAGCCAACCGTTATTGATTTACGTTAATCAACTGACTAATCATATATATAGTCAATAATTATCCCAATTATATTGCATAATAAGATTTATTATGTGGCGCACTATTGTGGAGGACACCTACTCCAACACAACCTAAGTCGGTGAAACTAGCCAAGTGAAATAACGATAATCCTAAACCTAACCGGTTACCACCGGTGGACAAGGGTCAAGGAGGAAGGTCAAGACACAAAAACAACAATACAAATTCCCTTAACCGATCTCAACCGATTATTCAACAACTCATAAAAACCGAGACGTACTCATGTAAAATAAACAAGTCGGGGTCTAATCGAACCCTAGTGAGAATTCTACTCACTAATCATTACTAAATTAACATAAGACACATTATTAATTACTCTAAACATAATACTAAGCATTATAAAATACAAAAGACTAAAACTTTAAAGTAAAACAAAGATTAATTAAACAAACATAATAATAATTATAATACTAACTAAGTTTAACATTACTAATAACTAGATCTACTAAAACATTGTAATGAAAATGAAATTAAAAAGTAAACAAAGAAGGAAAGACGAGATTTTTACCGATTAACATAAATGAGACGGAAAAGATATGAACTTTGAATAAAAACTCAATCTTTCGATCTTAGTCTTCATACAAAATCCGAGTGAAGTGAACTATTACGAGATTTGGGGAAGAATTAAAGGAAGAAATTAAATTACCATAATCTAATCTAGTAAGACGGATTGAGACGGTCTAAATTTCTAAGATAAAATAATCTATTCTAGTCTATTGCTACTCCTACTCTCTCCGTCTTCTCTCTCTTTGTTCTCTGCCTTTCTCTTCTTTTTTCTGTTTTTTTTTGTTTTTCTTCCTTCTGCCTTTTTTTTCTCTTCTTTTTGGTCTCCTCTTTCGCTGCTCACCCAGCCAAACCCCAAAAATGTGGAGCCCCCCTTCTTCTTTTCCTATCTTCCGTCTTTTTGTCCTCCAAATTAGGATAATGGACTTGTTCCATTACTTTGCTACATGGCCCATGTGAAGAGTCAACAAGTAGCAGCATAAACATAACATCTAGGCCCAAATAAAACAACCCAACTCTAGAAATATTACTCCAACTGCTCCAATTCTATTTTCTTTCACTCGACTCAATTACGGTTTCGCTCCGTTTGGTACCTACAAGATAAAACATGACAAAAGCAGTACCACATTCCGAAAAAAAGCTTATATTAACCCAATTAACATAAGACGAATGAAAGTGTATATTATTACAAAAGTGAGTGAATAATACTAAGTCGGGTTATTAATTAGACTAAATAAGATATAAAATATGGGTTAAAAATACGTCAAATATTGAGTTATCATAAGACCGGTTCCTAGTCCATTTCATCGAGTAGTGAAAGCCCTTGGTGCTAACATGATTACACACCGTGGTATGGTTAACGTCAATCGCTATCCATCCTTAGGCCCAGATAAGAATTTGGACCGTCCAGACAGAACGATTGGTCGAAAGGGTTGGGTTAAGCCTACGAAGGCCGAGTAAAACGACCTAGGAAGGTCAAGTAATGAAAAACCGACAACTGTCTCGTACATACTATTACCTAACCTTGTACAAGTTTCACCCTGGTTACACGTAAGTGTATTTTCCCCAGCGGAGTCGCCAAACTGTGATACACGGATTGTGATCCTTGCCAAATTGTGGTACACGGGGAACCACTGAGGGGCGCAGACGAGATGGAAACGAGGGACAGGCGTAATGATACGCATTTGTGGAGTCGCCACCAATTTTATGGGAAATTGGAACCGTTCGAATACTTAATGCCATGTCAAGACACAACGTAATGACATGAACACTAAGAACTCGTTACCCTTAGCGTTCTATATCTAGAATGACTCTCGTGGATGCCAATGAACACGGGTGCTCACAGATATCCGGAGTAAGGGGTGAGGGTACGTATTAGGAAGTTCTTTTAATCAAACACCTAATCCCGCCCACCTCGATAACGGCCTCTACTAATGATTAGGGAAACTCTTTTGTACTACATATGTTGTCGGTTATATGCATGGAATGCAACATCCACAATCTAATCCTATCATGTGAATCAAAGTATGTCGGTGAACATGTAATTTGCAATCAATTATGTAGAATTAGGATTTAGATTGATTAAATGTGAGAAGACAATTAAATCATACAATCGTTGCAATAATTAATGACTAGATAAAATTACAAAAGAATTACAAATATTACAACAGAGTTCGGGATCTATGTCGGATATATACCCAAAAGAAAGATTTAAAGAAAAGGAAAATAATTAGAAAAGTAAACGAATAGATTAGCGGTGATACCAGAGTTAATAGTTTATCTAACCTCTAACGATTTAAACTTGATTTATAAATGACAAAATCAGCCAATATTGAATGATTAGGGATCAAAACGAACTACCTAAATATGAAAAATGTGATTTAAATAAGACTATTAAAAGGTTTTGAAAAGGTTTGACATAAATCCGACATGAATCTTTCATGAATTAAATAAAGTACAAAATAAAATATGAGATTATACACCCTCAGACTTACATGTTTGACGAAACAAGATTAACTAAGTTTCGTTTTAGTGATAGTTCGACTTGAACATAAAGAAAGTGCCCTTGTTTAACGGATCGAAAACCGATTAGTTAAATGTATTGATTAAGTGTAGTGGTCAAATTGGTAGGTCAATGCAAAACGAGACGGGTACCCAGAAGGATCTGAGCTTACGTGGTCGATTGATCAAGCACGTAGATGTCAAAATGCTTAGAGCAAGGTTTAGAAGGAAAAGAGAGAAGAAAAGTAGGGGCGGACCACACGCGTGCCTTGAAAGTGAGAACGAACCTCTCCTTTTAAAGGGAAAAAACCGAAGAGTTTCGGAATAACTCGAACACGGAAAGAAATCTATAAAATATTCCGGAAACAGGCAAAACAAGCTGCGGAAGAGGCCCAGCAGGCACTGCGACTCTTGGAAGAGGCGCAGCACCTAATGCGTCATTTCCCAAGAAGTTTTCTACTTTGACATAAAGATTTCCGTGTTTTGATTATGGAATTGCGGTATATTTCGAATTCTTTCTAAATAAAATACGGATATATTTTACCAAAAAAGATAAGTTTTGAAATATTAAAATATCTGGAATATTCTCGAGCGTTCAGACTAGGTTTTAAAAGACGGTTTATAGAAAATAAAACAGTTTTTGACCCGGACTCCAAATAAACTCTAATGCCTGTCAAAGCGACCGTATTGGCACGTAGATGACGACCAAGGGGGAGACACATGTATTTGAGCTATCACTTGACGATAAACTTATGAACTGTCATAAATCGTTTTGCATCCCAAACATGCGGCCCAATTATCACTGGGTGGTTGGCAGAAGGTGTAGAACTGAGGTATCTACAAAGCCCCCACTTTAACTGAGGTTTGGACAAGTCAAAACTTAAAGTATAGCCACCAGGTCAATCGAAGATTACAACAAGACGACTATGGCGACGCGAGGCGGTTCAAGGGGTCTGAACCAAGGACCTATCGTTAGGAACATTTTAAGGTCTGTCAACCATCAGGGAGGGTCGTTTAAATTCCATTAGATTACGTAGGAAAGCACGCCAGCCATAAGAAAGAGTCATAAGTAAGCATCTTCTTATTCGAAATGAGGTTGCGATGTGAGGCTCGCTAGCCGTCTGAACAAGGCGTGTAACGAGGTTCGCCAGGCGCTAGGGAAACGATGCGTAATGATGCTCGCCAACCGCTAGGGATAATATCATATGTGAGAATTGGCCTGTCTCATTATTCAAGTGAACTCTCGTTGGGGAAACATATGTTGAAACTTGTTATATGGAAGATTCTGTCAGGATCGAATCATTCCGAGAATCTGCTCGGTTGTGGCGAGCAATATATTGATGATAAAAGGTGGGCCCATAGAATGTATATCTGGAAAAATGGGTCCCTAATGGGATGATATGACTGTGTTGAGGCATATCGAGGCACATGTCTTAAAAAAAAGGCGCATAAGACTTGGGCCCACAAGTAACGAAGTTGTAACCAACTATCAATTTTAGGCGAAGCACTGGTGGGGAAGGGGCGCAGCAAGAGCTGCGGCCTTTTAAAGAGGCCCGGCTATTGTTGCGTTTCTTCCCGAACTTTTCCTTGTCTGATAAAGACGCGATCAGACGGAGGTTTTATCATTGATTCGGAACACACAAAGCACAAATAACGCTCTAAAATCCCCACCAAACTTGCGGAAACCTTGCTCAAATTACTCCATAAGACATGACAAACCGAGGTATGTGTTACAATCTCGCTTTAATCGCTTGCATTTGATTGACTTTGAATTTGAGATTAGGGTTTCCTTCCCAAATAGCTCGAAAATTAGGATTAGCACCTATTTGAGCTTTGTATGGTAGAAATTGACACCAGGAAGGAACAATTGGCCTTGTTAGGAATATAGCCATGTACTCGTTTTTCGTTTTCGTCGAATTTTGAATAAACGAGACGGATACTCAATGACTCAAAAACCGCTTCGAAAACCCCCTTATGGTAGCTCATTTTGGATAAAACTTGGTGTTTTAGAATCCTTGTGTAATGGGTAAACTTGTTGTAGCATTAGATTTTCAGTTTGCGACGGTTCCTGGAGGACGCTTTTCTAGGGCATAAACACTATTATAGCAAAACGCTGTCGAAATTTTGACTCAAACACATAATTTGGCTTTGAATTTAGACTTGAGTTGATCCATAATCTACATGTGTAGTTGGGTGTTCGAAAGAATGGTCAAAAGATGACCTGAAAACGTTTTTTACAGCCTGAAAATGACTTGAAATTGTTTGACATTGCTGGAAACCGCTGAGGATTTGCTTGAAATGTTTGAAACGTTTGAAACATTGAAATGTTGTGCATGTGACATTCCTTCTACGTGAGGGAGAGATCCTATAGACATAGAACCTAAGCCTTCTTCTTCCCGTGTGGGAGAAGATATACCAGCCGAGGTGGTGTAGAAGCCTGGGGCGGCTGAGGATGAGGTTCCGAGGAGGATTACGACAGGACGAGGTGGACACCATTTAATGGGTGCACCTGAGTGGACTGAGAAATGGGATGGTAAACATTTTATTTGGGAAGCAGAGAGCCACCTGTCTTACAGGACGGCACGGAGTATGGTAAGCCTTTGTGTTTGTTTTCCTTCCATATCTGATTCCTACTTCTTTTATTTTTTAACCACTAAATGAATTTTGATTCAATTTATAGGAGGCCGGAAACATGAGATCCTTTTCCGAATACAAGACCATAATGGAGGCGTATGAGAAGTTGACCAAGGAGGAGAAGGCCCTCATTGCGGGAGGAGCCTTCATAGAGTTGGTTCGGGCTTGGAGATCGATCAGAGCGTTGAAGATTCAGGCTAACTTTTGCCTGATCCGAGTCTTCTTGAATCGTTACTAGGATACAACTTCGACCTTCCTTATGCCTTTTGGGGATAACAGAATCACCTTGAAGGATTACGGCATGATTTTTGGTTTTCCGTGTGGAGAGGAGAGCTTGGAGTGGTCGTCGGCGGTCATGAGGGTTGACTTGGAGGAGGCGAGACAGCTGATAGGTAGGAACTTTCTTGCAGGGGCGGCGGCTCTACCTCGGTTGGTGCCGAGATCTTACGTTAGAGACTACTATATGGGTATGACTCCGACGAGAGTGAGGATATGTGGAGAGATGGTGGCTGCTCCTTCTTTTACTGCTAAGCAGAGGGCTCGGCTTTAGTACTGGTGGTTCTTCTATTCGATTTACTTCGGAGAAAAGGGAGAAGCTATCGACGAAGCTTCTTCTTTTTCTTTCTGACTTGAGTAGCTTAGGTCGCTGGGACTGGGTTACTCCCGGCTTTGCAGTCCTCACTCGTTATATGAGGGCCATGGTTAGACCGGAACTGATGGAGAAGGGGACTTCTTTTGCTACAGTCGGTCCTGGACTCTTGCTGGAGGTAAGAACCTCCTTTTGAACCTTATTGAAAGATCAATAATCTTGTTTTGCATTTGATCGAAAGATCAATATTTGATTTTGACATTGATACTATTATTACTTTTTTTTGCAGGCGTCGGTATACTCTTACTTCCCAGGTTTTGCGCCCAAGAGGATGGAGCCTGAGCCGAGGGCGTACCTAGTTGTGAGGGACTAGGTGGTGTGCCGTAAGAAGAGCCAACATTCTTCTTTTGATGTCTGTAGGAAGGGGCGTGAATGCCCTACAACTGGAGCATGTAAGTACCTCCGAGTGCTTTCTTTTATGTCTTTCATTTTGGAGAAAGATCATAAGGAAAGATCCTTTGTCTTATCATTATCTAGAACTGGATCATAAGAATTACCCCTTCCTTTCTTTGTTTAGAACTGATCATAGGAATGACCCTTTCATGTCATTTATTAGTGGGTTCTGAGACCTTGGGTTGACTACCTGGACGCCCGAGCTTTCGTAGATGAGGTCCTAGGTGCTAGGAGTTCGAGTAAGTTGTTGCTGAGGATGCTCATGGGACCCGTGTGGTACCTGGGCTAGCGTTTGAATTAGCTTTGCTCTCGTGATGCTTTCGCAGTCCCCATCAATCCTCATGGGTCGATGTTTAGGGATCATTCTAATGCTGAGAGAGAGGCTGACCTGGTTGTTGTGAGTGGGGACGCCCTCTTCCTTCTTGGTGAGGATTACTTAGGGTTTGTTTGTCGGAGATTGGCGTACTGGCTGATCGTGATAAGCATTGCTTGCTTCTTGTTATATTGAATTTTGGGAAATGATAAATTACTTGTTGATGAACCATTAATCTTTACAGGAGATCGAGGTGGCGGGCGTCGAGCCCTAGGTTACCCCGAGGTGATCGAGTACACAGACGCGGCTGGCTAGACAACAGTCTCAAAGCTTCGTGAGTTCACCGCGGCGATGAGTGATGCTGGGTTGGAGGAGTGGGAGCACCTCGTGAACATGGTAAGCTTCCAATCCATGATCATCTATGTTGCACAGGAATGCATTTGTTTTAACTTTAAATTTGTACTTTGAATGTAGGTGGCACCGTCTCGGCACCTGGCGTTGTGGAGGGTGGTTAACCGGTTGTGGGCTGCACCCGTTGAGGCACTCAAAGGTGGCCAGGACAGACAGGTAGGAATCTATCATTCCCTTTTCATTTGTTGTATTTTGAAATGAAATGACTGAATGAAATGAGGCATTTCTTTCGCAAAGAGCCTTGGAGCGTGAGCTGATAGAGTCTGAGGCAGAGACAGCAGAGTCTCGAGAGGAGATAGCTCGCTTGTTAAGGGAGCTGGAGGCCCGCGAGATTTTAGCTTGGCTTACTGGCGATGAGGATTAGCCGTCTTTGTTTTGTTTGTAGACTTTGCATATTTTGACCTTGTTTTGGTTTGTTGTACATTTTGGTTTCTTTTCGGGCAAGAGCCCCCAGTTTTGGATTCGGTTTTAAGGGGAAAGCCCCCAGTCCGACGTATATATTCCCTTTTTTACTGTGTTATGATGGCCTGAGTGCCTTTGCTGGATTTCCCTGTTTCTGCAGATTAGGTTAAGGACAGGTTTAGTAGCTTACGGTTTCTGCCGTCATGCTGCCGAAATAGAATTCACATAAATTACATGCATTATATAGCAAATACTCTACTCAAACAATTTACATGTTGCATATCGGTAGCCTAAAGTAGCGCGAAATGAGTGCCTGAATATGACAAAATGCAAAAAAATGTATGAAAATGTGATAGTGTGAAATATGACCTTCAATACGGAGGGTTACCCCCTAAAAAAAGAAATGAAAAGAAAGATATTAGTTTAGAAAAATGGAAATGAAATGGTTTTCCTAAAAAGAAAGGAAAAGAAAATGAATAAATGTGCCAGATTGGCGAAAATGTCGATTATCGTCTACAACATCGAACCCGACAAGGATTAGGAAATCTAAAAAAACCTTGGGAACTCGGCATATTTTCCCAAACCTATATCCTATATGAATAGGAAATCATAGACGAACATGAATTAGGACAGGAAGTAGCTGGAAATCCTGAGGAAGAGCTTAAGGAAGAGGCACAGCAAGAGCTGCGACTCTTCACAGGGGCGCATCTGTTGCTGCGTTGTTTCCCGGGCTGATCAGACCCTGGTTAAAATTAGGAAAAGACAAATAGTATATGTAGCGAGCTCGGTTGAAGGTTTTATTCACACAACTTCTCCTTCAATAATCTGTCTCTCACATAACAATTCTATAATCTCATAAATCTTTCAATATAATGGATGCCTTTGAAAACCGTCTCAAAGAATGAGCAAATGAGTTAACCAATGTTGAGAAACATAACATGGGTGCCTACAATCTAGGGACAGATTTGAGCTTAAAATTGGTGAAAATTGTAAGGCCCTTCCTTGATGCTTGCCTTGAGTACTGGGATGCAGAATTGCATGTATTTGCCTTTCCTGGAGGCGATATTTGTCCCTTCTCTTAAGAAATAGCTGCCATTGGAGGATGAGACCCATAATATGCTCCAGTTATACCCCTTAACTCCCAAGGGTATAAGATTCCGGGACCTCCTTGGATTGACTAAAGCTGAGGTAGACTGATATGTTACCTCAAAAGGTGTCCGTATGCATGACTTTATGGAGCGATTCATAAATAGGGAGGACCCTTCTTTATCACATGTTGCTGTTGGAGTAAGTGTCCTCCGCAATAGTGCATTTATATAATAAATCTCATTTGGAATATACGTGGCATGATTAGTATATTTTGATACTCCACGTCAGTTGATTAACGTAAATCGGTAACGCTTGGCTGACTAGAGTTTGACGTTATTGTCGTATGACGGCGGTAATCAACTGATCCCTTTAGGTCACACTTATAGGATGAGACCCAACTAGAATACTAATTATTTGTATACGATACAGTTTAATTAGGGCATTACATATATTTGATATGTACATTTAGTTACGAGAGTTGTTTATTGGAAATTGAGGTAGGAACTCATTTCACTTAAGTTTATTAGTCAATTATACGATAACTGGCTGAATAAATTTTACGTCTTATTTTAATACGATTAAATAAGATTTAATTTAGTGATTAATCGTTAATTCATTAAATTAGTTGAGGTGATGCATATATTTTGACGTAGAGCTAATTAGTTAATTATATTTACAAGGAGTTGTAAAATAAATTAACTGGGTATTGTGGGATCTATTATATATTGATATAATGGTAAAATATCACTTAAAAGTTAAGTATATATTATTCATTAATTTAAGTCATATAACTGTTATATGATCAAATTAACACTTAATTATACAAGATAATTAAGCATATGATTATAATTATTTGTGGGACAAATATCAAAAATCAAAATGGACCATATAAGGCCACTAGGGGCCGGTCAAGTAGTAGTGGTAAGGTGATGATGGTTGCTTTTGTCCATGCTCACAAGTCACATGTGATTATGACATGAATAGTACACCAAAATCATTTCAACTAATACTACACTCCACCACCTTGCATGAGAATAAAATAAGAACAAAAATAATCTACAAAAGCTTGTAGAGGGCCGGCCATGTGCTCATAAATAGGCCATTTTGTTGTTCATTTTTCTTCTCTAATTCATTCTTGTTTTTCCTTCTACATCTCTCTAAAACATCAACCTCTTACTAAACTCTCATAATACTAATAATTTCAAGTATTACTAGTGTAGTAATATATACTAATATTAGTAGTATTTTATCTATCTTATTATCTAGTTAATAATAAGGTAAGATTATTTGGGTTTAATCTTGGGTGCAACAAGAAGGAGACCTTCTACTTTGGAGGTTGTTTTATGGAGGATCATCCATTAATTTCATGCTCAAGAACAATAAGAAGGAGTTCTTATTGTGCCCATATTGAACCGAAAATACCCCATGTAAGGATGTTTTCGTCTTATCTTTTCTTTTATGCTTTTATATTTGCATGCATGATAACTAGATCCTATATCATTAAGTTAATGTAATTTAATGAACTAATTAGAGGAGTCTAATTAAAGGTCTAGGACTTTCATGTGGTATCAGAGCTCAATTATTACATGCATGTCGATTTTAAGCATTAAAATCGAGTTATACAATAACATGGGTAAAATTGAAAATTTGTGTTCAAAGTTGGTTTGAACGAAATTTTTGATTTCCATGCATACCTACTGACCTCAAAATGGTTGTGGTCAAATTTGGTGATTTTATGGATTAATTTGCTATTTATTTTGATTTATGGCCTTTAAATCATGTTAATATGCATATTTTATGTTAAAAGTTAACTAAATATAGTTTCATGTTGATTCTGGCCATGAAATTTCGATATGATCTCACATTCATGTTTTAAATACTGTATGTAAAGTTTCGTGACTTTTAATTAAGTTTTGCATGATGATTGATTTTTATAAGATAAAAGTCAATCAAGTGAGATTCTTATGATCATAAAATTGAAACGTGCTTTTCTGGTCTTGAAACTTTTTTGTACATTTTATAATCTGATTTATATCATCTTGGTGAAAGTTTATAATTGTTTTCACTATTTTACTATATTTAATGGTTTTTATTTGATAAAACCGTTGAATACTATGATTATTTGTTCATAAAATTTATTCAAACTTTTTGGGCAAATATTTCTGTTTTTTAGAGTTCCTGGAAATGTTTCAGAATGTACAAAATTTTTGGTTTCAAATTTTTATGAGTTTTATATTTTATTTTGGGTTTATTTCATAAATGATGATTAAACCTCTATATTTAGCAAATGCGATCAATTCAAACTAATTAAATATAATCAAAATTAGTGGGGACTAATTTTGAGTTCTAAATCAGTTTAGATAATTTGTTTGAGCTTAAATACGATTTAAGTGTTGATTATTGGTTTTTAATGTTTAAAAATCGATAAAGTCCATAATACCAAGCTAGAATGAGCATGATAAATATCAAGGGCGATTTTGGCATATTTTTTCAGCATTTTATTTATGTTGTTATGGTTAAATGAATGAATGTCATTTATTTAATTTTTAATGCAAGTTGTACCTAGTATGGCCTAGATTATTTTAATCGGTATTACCCGTAATGTAAGGGAATACCGATTCGGTTGTAATTTTATTTGCGATCTCGTATCGCCGTTTGTAATAATTTAATTTCATTTCTAGATCAAATGTATAATAGGAATTTTATTTGTATCTTTTGTAATTAATTATTATAAAGACGGAGATTCCCGAAGTCGGTGTTCCAAAAGACGGTGCCATGAAGAGGCAAGGGGCCAAGGAGTTGGTTTCCGATTTTGTAATCTACTAGTTAATTAGATTAGCTAGGTGCCCATACTAGGATTTATTATTTGCTAGCTTTATGTTTTTCCGCACATGCCAAAATCGCCAACATGCATTTTTATTTCTCGATTGTCAATTCAAAGTTATTCAAAATTCACCGACTTAGTTCGCTTATAGCGAATTAATAACATAATTGACAAGACCTCTCACATAACTTAAAAAAATTGAGATTTAGCCTTACCAATTGAAGTACCTATCAGCCCCGTGTTCATTAGGGCTACCACGCTCGTGGGTCCCTTTTTACCTCGTGTAAGTAGGGTGATGCGAACACAAGCCAAAATTGGATTGGACTCAACGAGATAAGCGTTATCTTGGGACTAGGAGATGGATTTAGTTGAAATCCGTCAACCAAGAGTTCTAAGTGTAGAATTAGTCAAGTATTGACTTACCATTTTTAGATAAAGGTAGCATACGATGACTATTTTTGTCTAATGATGGGTCTTGGAATCACTTATATAATTTCGTGAGGGGTCATTATATGAGTGACTTGTTTAAAATTGTTTTACAAGTGAATTATATATAAGCAATGAATGTTTATTTTCCGTTGATTTTTTTTTTTTTTTTTATTCTTGCAATGACAATTATTTTTCTTCTACGAACTTGTAAATCCGTTCAATCGTGGAAAGGAGTTTCCATTATTTTATACGGTAGCATTTTGATTACGATCTCTGTTTAAACCACCGTAGCTAAAGACAAAATGAATTTTATCTTTTGATCCTCATATTAACCATTGCAAATGTCTCTTATGAAGAGTAAATAAATAAGTCACACTTAGTCAAAAGCGTTTTGAATATTTAGTGACGCCTTCTTATAACAATGGTACATCAAATTTTTGCTCCAAAGAAAATATTTGTATTTTGGTATGTCGTCATAATGCTCCTTATCGAGGCTTACCTCAAAAGAGGCCAAATCAGTTGGGACGACTAGGTTAATCGATTTATTTGAAATCATGAATAACCATCAAGCGTAGACACTTCATGAAAGTTTTATCCTTTTGAAGGAAAAACCATGAATGAAATGAAGAATAGTCTTCACAATAATTCTAATATATACTTGTCTAAGTAGAGATTCATGAAAGTGAGTGGGAGTACTAAGAATGATGTTTATATTCTTCATTGTTAAGACGAGGTTCAAGAGTAAGTTGGCTCGACTTTGACACAAGGCAAGGAAAAAAGGCAAGACTATTTTGAATAGTAAAGTCAAAACCCAAGCAAGGTGTCGAACCCAACTTTTGACGATTCTATTTTACAGTGTAGGACACAAGAAAAGAATCTGCCCCAAGTTTTCTAAAGAGTTAGAAATTGGGTGTACTATTTTCACCCATAATATCTATATGATCGACATTTGTTTTGCTAAATGCAATTTTTTGGGTATTAGATACCCATTATGGTTTTCATCAATGTATTCAATCCATATAATAATGATTCGTGCGACGACTAACCATGATTAAATGTTGACCTACAAGGGAAATATAACTATTGTAGTTTTATTTCTATAGACATATAAAAGTTATAATGTGATCAATCTAGTTTTGGATTTAGAGGTATACTTTAATAAACCTTATTATGTGCATGACCTCTAAATAAAGAATATAGTATCCACTTTAGTGTACGACACAAAGTGTTTCACTTCTGTGAATAGAAATAGCGTTGTATCTTTTTATGCCTATACTTGGTCAATGGTCATCCCATACCAATCAAAGGTAATTATATTCTTAACCTAAACTAGTAATTACTTGTCATATAGATTGTAAAGGCTCAAAATTGGTGACCCTAATCTAATCTTAATTCTGGATTGTGTAGCACATTAAGAGGCTAGTATTGACAACTATCCCTAAACCATCTGATTTTGAATCTTATGGTGCGTGCAAATCTTGTATTCAAGGCAAGATGATTCGTGCCCTTTTATTTAAAAGGAAATCGAACTAGTGAGTTATTGGCCCTATTACATAAGAATATGCGTGGTCAAATAACAAACACAACCAGAGATGGTTATGACTATTTCACTTTATTTACCAACGATTTAAGTAGATATTATATTTGATTCTACTTAATGAGGTTCTATGAGAAATTCTTTGAAAAGTTCAAAGAGCTTAAATGTGAAGTAGTTAACCACCAAGAGTATTAGATCAAGGACTTACGACCAAATCGTAACTAAAATATCTAAGTATTGACTTTGATTTTCACCAAAAGTATTGTGAAATAGTTTCACGAGTTAACTTCTCTAACACACATTATGAGATAAGGTGTTGTTGCATAGAGAAACAGAACCTATTACGATATGGTTTTGTCTTTGTCAAGTCAAAATGAGCCATTTGACTAACCTTGGGATCTTAATATTTTTGTCTGCTATTTCTTTTCCCAACATATTAAAGCACATTTAAAACAGTCTGATTTCATTACATATACGATATGGGTAGGTAGCGTACCTAATTTATAAGTTATCCAAATAAAACAAGTGCTCAATAATCCTACATTGACCACGAGAACAAAGCGTTTGTGACTCGTGATGTTGTCTTTCAATAAAAATACGATTATTTCTTGATAAGACAGAGTGGGAGAAAATGTTTCAAGATCCACAAACTGAGCATATGGTCCGGAAAAGGTTTTCCTTATTGCTTGTTCAGAAGTTGTTTCTTCGGAATATAAGAGGTCAGGTGAAATTTTATCACTTCTTTATAGTGATAAATTCTAAACTGTGACTTATAAAAGACTGTTTCTAGTCCCAATTTCTTGCTATGGCTTAGAGTCATGCAATTCGTAATGGACTCCATGCGTGATGGTCAGGTATGTGACCTGGTAAATTTTACTTGAAGAAGTACGACCTCTTCAATGTAAATTGATTTTTAAGATCGAAATTTGCATGGATAAACATTACAATGTTTTCGAAGATAAATGGGTAGGCAAAGAGTTTTTCACTAACCTTAATTCTTCGATCCATTCGAATATACTTAGCGATTACAGCACATCATAATAATATGATGTCAATTGGACCTCAAGGACCACCTTCTTGAATACAATTCTAGAAGAGGTTGTATATTTTATATTCACCTGTGGGTTCGTAGATCCTAACTATCCTAAGTTAATTTGCAAGCTTAAGAGGATGTCTTAAGTAAGAACTAAAGAGTTGGAATTAGTGTGTCAATCATGTTGTAAAATATTTCTCGATATCTCGAGGAATTATGTTTATACATGAAGTTTAGTGGGAGTAATTTGGTTTTCATTAGTCTTATATGTGGAGACATATTGATCATTTTAGATGATGGAAGATTTTGGAGAAGTAGAATACATCTTTTAGATATCTGGATTCATGGAGATAAATCTAAAAGGATATTAGTGTTGAGTCAAAATTCTTATATTGATAAGATCTTTGACTAGTTCAAGGAAGTTGAACACATGATAATTGATTCCTTTTTGCTTCCGCTGCGGGATCAATTATATACGCTGTGATGTATACTCAATCCGAAAGTTTGCATGCTTTGAGCATGATAAGTCGTTTGCAATCAAATCCAAGTGAGAGTCACTTGATAGCCATAAAGAACATCCTTAAGTGCTTGCGAAGGACTAAAACTATGTTCCATGTGTTTGGAGTTTACAGTGAGTTGTGTGTAAGGGGTTACACAGACTTCAGTTTCCAAACTGATCATAGTGATTTGAAATCACGAACTGGCTGTGTCTTATAGAAGATTTATCTGTTGGAAGAGTTCCAAGCATAAAAGACTATTGGAAAGGTTCCAAGTAGGAATGACATTTTCAAATATAAATGTCATATATCCGCTGGAAATGTTCGAGGCAGTTTATCATTACAGATTTCACAACGGAAATGGAGTACATTGCATCATATGATGATGCATATGAAAGTAGCTTGGATTCGACAGTATTGGAGGGACTAGAAGTAGTTTCTATAATTGTATTGTAAGTTTCTTAAACTCAATATTAGACACTTCTAATATCATAATACATATAGTTTACTCTTAAACTAAATAAATCTTATGCATGCATAACAAAATATAAAGGAAAGAACCATTTCTTACATTGATTATATGGAAATGGGCACAATATTTGAACTCCTTTCAAATATTGATCTTGAGCTAGTAAAATGAGGATGAATTCCAAGTTTCAAATTAGAAACTCTCCAATTAGTTGCACCCAAGACTACCCTTAATCTCTACAAAATAATACTACACTAGTATTAAATGTAGTAACCCTTTAAAAATGATCTAATAACTCTTAATACTACACTAGTGAGATGTTAGAGAGAAGAAGTGATTTTTGCATGAATGATTATATGAGATGGTGTATGGAATAAATAAGAGAAAAACAAACCCTACAAGGGCTTGCTTTGGCCGGTCACACACACACCCACATGGGTGGGGTGTTGTCATTTTCACATTGTTCTTAACAATGTTAGGTTGAGTGTATGGGTCATTGTAGTAATCATTTGTTCTAATTCTTAATGAGAATAAAATTACAAACTAAAAACCTACCCACCATCACCACAAAACCGGTGCACCCATATAAAATGGGTGTCCATTTTATTTTTGCAATTTGTCATTTGTCACAAGTGTGACATGTGACATGTAACATGTAATTAGGCTTATAAATGTACATTTAACCAATTTAAATGCAATTTCATAACAAATAAATTAGACTTAACAATTTAAGTCACATTTTATAATTACATGTAAATAAAATGGGTCCTCTCATATTTGGTTAAAATAATCTACAACAATTTGTAATTATAATTAACCAAATTCACTTATCTCAAATGTTTCATAAACATAATGCATTCTTAGTAATATAACAATTAAATTACCAAAATGAATCTTATTTAATCATATTACAATAAGATATATTTCTCACTCACAATTTAAACTTGGTTCATTTTAAGGGATTAATTAATCTGTATCACTATACAATTAATTAATGTACATGATTAGGGGATTGTCCTTTAGGTGTGACCTCAAGGGATCAACTGATCACCACCGTCATACGACAGTAACGTCAAACTCAATTGAGCCAATCGTTACCGATTTATGTTGACCAGTTGACTATAATATTCATCATCCCTTTGTATTCGTATTATTGAGATTTAATTATGTGATCGCACTATTGTTGAGGACATTTACTCCAACAATCTCCCACTTGTCCGAGACAAGTGTGCGTCACCAATTCTCTTGTCCTATTACTATCTCCCACTCAATGCAAGGTGTCTTGCAGGTCGTACTTGCATATGATCATATCAAGAGTGGTTTCCTCGATCTGGAGAGTAACTGTCTGACTGGAATTATCTCCCATAGATACCTTCCGAGCGTGGCCACGCATTTTCAGCTTACTCCTTCTCGAGTGGCCTTGAGATTTAAAACAACCTTGACAAGGGGTGGACAATTCCTATCGCACTATTCCCTTTGCATAGCCACAGCTCATCATGACCCAAAAGATGCCCATTTGACCCCAGTTATGAAGGTCGTAGAGAATAAATCAAAGTCACTCTGAAACTGTGCCACCTTAGGCGAACAGTCTTTAGTCAAAGAATTGACTAAAAAAGAATACTAGTAGCTCTTGCCACGACCAGGCTACAAGAATTTCCAGAATTCTATAAGCGGTCACTTCCCGACAGAGTGTCTCATACAGTCTGCCTATGTGATCGATTGGTCATCCCTATGACCCTATGACACTTGAACTTGCCATCAATCGCACCACACTATAGTCACTTCGAGGTGTTACTTCATATAAGTGACTATGGGTTAATATAATGTTAATCCAGTTCACTTTAATGGGGTCCAATTGTCTCTACAACCCATTTGGATATAACAATGTTACAAAAAAACAAGTTTTAGAAACTCAAACGATAAATGTGATTATCATATATGAACAATCAACACAATGTTATTGCTTCATATCATATATTCTAAAGTTTATTTCGTCCATGACAATTCATGACGATCTTATTAAATGCAATAAAGGCTTGGGTGGTGAATATACCATATATTCATTTATTCCAACCTTGTGAATTGCTTTTTCCTTCCATCCAACGTTATTCCTAATAACATGAATTCATCTATATACATTTCTAGATCTCTATCTAGTGTTGGGCTCTTTAACTTGAAAGATGCTCCCACTCGTTATCATAATAACTGATAGGTATTTAGGTGAAGGGATCTACTATTAGTTCCTTTTAACCACCTTATCCTCATCATAATGTACTAGGTCTCTATTTGTAGAATTTATAATGATTGACTCTTCAATCATCCTTATAGTTATTCGCTTCTTGTATAACAAAAGTACGCCTAGGATTTCGATAAATCCTTTTATAAGTTTGGAAATTTGGGTTTGTGTAACCTTTACCACATTGTCAAATTTTCTCTACCAAACACAAGAATGAATCCCTAGTTCTCCTCGAGAACTCTACGGATGTTCTTGTAGGCTATCCAATGACTCTCATGTGGATTGATTTGTCATAGGCTTGTCATGCTCCCAGCATACAATTCATTTAGGTATGTGCATGTAATGGCATATATGATTGGTCTCATGCGATCAACAACTCTTAGGTTCAGTGGATGACTATGACCCTTTCATAGTCCCACTTTTATCAACATAAACAACCTATTTAACTTGTTGAATAGATTAAGGATCTTATCGATATAAGATACCTTTTAAATGCCAAGCTAAAATCTTCTATTCCACAATAGACTTTGATTTTAGTATACATGTTGTCCTCTTTCTTCCAACATTAAAATCCAACCACTCCTTTCCAAAAAGGTAATATGAATATGTCATTCTCAATGAGTGAAACGTCATTGACGTGGAAAACAATTTCTCCCACTGAACTTCATGTCTTTACATGATAACTTAAACTCCCACTTAACTTCATGTCTATACATGACTTTAACTCCCACTGAATTTCATGTCTTTACATGACTTTTCGACAATTCGAGTGAAACCCTTCTTCTATCTTATAATAGAAAAGATCATCATAACCTCTAGGTAGATGCATACAATAGGCTTGTGTCATGTACACATCCTATTCCAAATCCCTATTTGGACATGTAGTTTTGATGTGTATCTTGTACACACTTATTATGAGGTATTTTAATTGATGATTTGGATCTAAGCATAGTTACGCATTAACTTAACTTTTGTAGACATCTACATGTCTATCCATGCAACTATAATTGGACAATTCCAAATAAAACATTTTCTTTGCATAGATTCCATATAATTTCATAAGTCTCTTTTAGAAAATCGAAATTCAAAATTTCTAGGTACTTCCACTTCATAGATCATAATCTTATTATATCAAGAACAATTTCTTTTGGTCTCGTCACTAGTCTTGAGTCCAACCTAAGAACATTTTCTTTTGGTTTCCTCACTAGTTCCTAACTAGTTTTCCGTTGTGGCTTATTTTCTCCCACTCTATCTTTATAAAAATACAACTATTTTCTTTAAAGATAGCCTTATGAGCCACAAACAATTTTGTACTCATACTTGTAAGGGAGGTAGAAGTATCACAACATGACTTTAAGTGATCTACTAAAGACTTCTTTGTAAAGACATCGACTCTTAGCTTCAACATAGACTAGTTCTATAAGAGCTAAAGAGGTGAACTCATATTCATGTCATTTACTTTCTTTATAAGTGGTATGGCCAATTGGTTTGGTAGATTCCCTATTTTGAGTTTAATAACTCAATTTTGACTTAGCAATTGATCTTTCAAAATGAGAATCGAATTCTTAGCTTTTGAACTTATTACAATGATCCAATCATCATAATACTAACATTATCAATTTGAGTTGATACAATTTATGTTATTAGTGCAAGCAGAGTATGATGACAAGTTCTTAGAACTAAAACGTTTCAACAAACCGAGTGACTTCGGTTGAAAACCAAGTCACTAAATCCAATTACAACCAATGTCAATAAAAGGAATTAAACAAATTTCCATGTCAAACAAGGAAATTATAAAAGTTCTAAAACCAATGTCTCAAAATACATCCCAAAATTTTGACAATTCAAAATGAGACAAAGCTTCCTTAGGTCTTCAATCATGGGTAGCTACCTTAGCTTCCTTTGAAGAGCTTCCTTAGGCTTGCTTGTTCTTGCATTTATCCTTGCTAGGATGCCCTAATTACAATTAAATAGGGTAAGAATTACAACTCGTATCTATATACCAAAGTTGAGATCATAACATAAACGATAGGGATAAATTACCGACAGAAACATCTTTCCAGTTTTGATATCTCCTAGATATTAAGTGCAATTCCTCTTCCAATGCCCTAAGCCATTACAATGATGGGCATGGGAGAACTATTCTCAATAGCTTTACCCTTTCCCTTGAAGGTGGAGGGCTTCTTCCCTTTACTACCACCTTTCTTGAACTTCCCCTTACTATTTTATATCCTTGGAGGTGCTAACATTTAGTCTCATGTCTCTCTCGGCTTGCACGAGCATCTTGCGCATTTCATGAAGAGAGGTTTTCATGTTTTGCATATTGTAGTTTACCCTAAACTGCACATATGCTTTAATTTTCCCAAGGAATGTAAGACTCGGTCAATAACGAGTTGTTCGGGAATGGTCACCCCTTGCAATTTAAGAGTCTCAACATGCCCAATCAATTTGAGTACATGAGGGCTAACTTTTGGTCCTCTTTTAGGTACATGTTGAATAATGTGGAAACCGTCTTATATTGTAAGATCCTAGGAGCTTGTGAAAAACATGATCACAAGCTAGGCATAGATCTCATAGGCCGTGCTCATCTTATGGCACTCCTTTGGAGATTGGCTTCCAACGAGAAGATCAAAACGTTTTTGATCACGGCGGACTCTTTGTGGCTAGCCTCATAGGCTCGCCTTGCGTGGCGGTTGACCTTTCATTAGGTGTGGTGGGAGAGGCCTTGGCAAGGTAACGAAACCTGTCGTCACCCGCCGCGGCCAAGCGAAGTTGCACATCCCAATTGGTAAAATTAGCGTCATTCTTTTCTAACTTGCATCGATCCATGAAGGATCGAAGCCATGAGACATTCGTGAGAATTGGAGCATAGGTGGTGGTGGACGAATTAGCATTTGCCATTGCGAATAAACAATCATAACTACAAAATTTAAAGACATAAAGGAAATGTCAACATTTATCATTTTAAATACTTGTAAACATTTTAAACAAGTTTTAACATTTAAATAGTGACCTCTACCCAACTATTATAAATGATTCCGAGATCCAAATTCATATTAACTTGGGCACGGTAAGCCGATTCATCCCTTATTAACACAATTCGGTGGATTAACTCTTTAATCGATTCTACATTAGAACTCTCGGTCGATAATATTACTTTAATATTCATCTTAAGCCCGGAACACATGCGGCTACGGTCGCGAATACTTC
>JAIUZE010017357.1:0-10299 GCA_022085475.1 Heliosperma pusillum | reverse complement strand
TATATATATATATATATATATATATATATATATAGTGTTGGGTTCTTGTGAGTCTAATGTCTTATGGTGAGTTGGTACTCACAAATCTGGACCCTTGGATAAGAAAACTTGAAAGGCTGAAATTTGATCTCATAAAGCAATTAATTTTTTAAAAATAAATAATCTACAACTAACCACGTAAACCAAATCTCATGCCATTAAAACAAAATAATCAAATCTCCCTGACTCCCTCTAACCTTTCTTTTCAAAAATCCCAAAATTTCCAGAATACACCACCCCTAATTCTCCCTCATCTAACCTAATTTTTTTTTTCTAATTTTTGTCTTCCTTTCTTCAGTTACACCACATTCTACTGTTGTTTCACAATTCGACCGCACTACGGGTTTCACTCAGTGCCGATAACTCATCTTCGCTAGTGGCTATCGTTATATGAATTTTCGCCGCCTCTAAAGATTTGCTCGTGGATTTCATCTTCGCTCGTCGAGGAAATGCTTTTACAATTGGTAGATAGCTCGGTTGTGAGTATGTTTTGTCTCGACATCGACACCGGAGTGATACTCGGCAGTGGTAGCCTGCTACTAGTGGTGTGTCAGAGTTGTTCCAGTTGTGATAGATGGTAATAGCTGATTAGAATAAAGACGAAAAGCGCGAAACGATGTCGTTTGTGCACACAAATATGCTAAAAGCTTATTGTTGATTCAAAGGGACACGAAGAGTCATTTTTTGTTGTTTAGGTGTTGATAATAAATTCATTTCTGTTGTTGGGATATTGATAATGAATTCATTTCTCATTTTCCTTATTCCGTCAATTGATTTTGTTTAGGTGGTAGTTACTTGATTGGATTGATTTTATCTTCTTAGGTCTATTGTATTACTACTCTTTTTTAAGACACGAAGGTATGTTTATTTTATTATCGATCTTTATTAGATAATAAACAAAAGAATAGCACTGAGTAATATTGGAGTAACATAAGAATAACATAAAGTAACATAAGAGTAACTCTGGATTAATAAGTTGAAACAAAAAAAGAAACAAAAGAAAAACACTGGAATAACACTTGATAACAAAAAAAAGTAAAAAAAATAACATAAGAGTAACACTGGAATAACACTTGGTAACAAAAAAGAAAATAACATAAGAGTAACACTGGAATAACACGTGATAACAAAAAACAAATATAATAAAAGTAACATTAGAATAACACTGGAATAACAAGTGGTAAATAAAATAACATAAGAGTAACACGTGAATAACACAACAATAACATCAGAGTAACACGTGAATAACACAACAATAACATCAGAGTAACACGTGAATAACACAACAATAACATCAGAGTAACACAAGAGTAACACGTGAATAACACAACAATAACATCAGAGTAACACGTGAATAACACAACAATAACATCAGAGCAACAAGTGAATAACACAACAATAACATCAGAGTAACACAAGAGTAACACGTGAATAACACAACAATAACATCAAAGTAACACGTGAATAACACAACAATAACATCAGAGTAACACAAGAGTAACACAACAATAACATCAGAGTAACACGTGAATAACACAACAATAACATCAGAGTAACACGTGAATAGCACAACAATAACATCAGAGTAACACCTGAATAACACAACAATAACATCAGAGTAACACGTGAATAAAAATAAAAATTAATGTAAGAGTAACACTTGAATAATACAAATAAAAAAAAGAGTAAAAAAAATAACATAAGAGTAACACTAGAATAACACGCGGCAACCAAATTTTTTTTATTAAAAAAACGTAAAATTAACACTAGAATAACATGCGGTTTAAAAAAAGTAAAAAAAAATGACGCAAGGGTAACACGCAGTAACAAATTTTTTTTTTAAAAAAATAACATAAGAGTAATACAGAAAAACACACGCTAACAAAAAAAGACTAAAAAAAACATAAGAATAATACTAGAATAACACGCGGTAACAAAAGAAAAGTAAAAAAAGAAAAATAACGTAAGAATAATACTTGAATAACACATGGTAACAAAAAAAAGTATAAAAAATAACGTAATCGTAACACTATAATAATATGTGGTAAAAAAAAAGTAAAGAAAAAACAAAAAGTAATATAATCAGCATAAAAAGAATTATGAGAACATAAGAGTAACACTACAATAACACTTTGGTAGTACCAACTCACCATAAAAACTCAACTCACGAGATCCTGCCTCTATATATATATATATATATATATTGTTATAACATAATTATGTTAGGAAATATAGGGTAAATATTTCCTTGACCTATATGTATCTTCATACCCTAACCTCTAGCCTAGTATATATAGATGACTCACTGTATGTTATATGATATACAATTAATAAGAATCTCCTCTCTCATATTCATTCTCATAACACGTTATCAGCACGTAGCTTTAACCATTTGAACGGTAATTCATCTCGATTATTACTTAAAGCTCAAATTTCTTGTAAGTATCATACTATTTTTTTATTGTACGGTTGTTTCTTTCTTTTGTAATCACATCACTGTACGTGCCCAAACCCCCATAAACTTAACTTTAATGTTTCTCGTCTTTCGTATTTGATTATTAATCTTATGGCTATAATTTATCCTTCAGCACTAAGTACTTTTCAAATCCCTTGTCAATATGTACTTTGTATGTTCTTTTATTTTACTATTACATATCTAAGGATGATCAACAATTTTTAGGCCTATAGGGATATCATTATATTCCCTTATGATTTTCTTTATCCTTGTATAAAACCATAAGGGAATATAATGATATCCCTATAGGCCTAAAAATATAATTCCTTGTTTATAAATAAGGAATTATATTTTTAGGTCTATAGGGATATCATTATATTCCCTTATGGTTTCCTTTATCCTTGTATCTTTATAAACAAGGAATTATATTTTTATGCCTATAGGGATATCATTATATACCCTTATGGTTTTCTTTATCCTTGTATCTTTATAAACAAGGAATTATATACGCTAATCTTATAATCATTCAGATTTAGCGAGATATTAATGCATAGCATATTTTAGTTGCTACAAAAGTAGTCGATTTGCTTGCCTTTTTGTCAATATACTTAAAAGTTTGACATATTATATAACATTTCCAATATCCATCTATACTAGATGTTTCAATTGGAAGTTAGTAAACCATTATTAATATTAAAATTCACACCATATATATTTTTTTATTTTGGTTTGCCTATATGTTATATATACTACTTGTAACCGACAAAACAAAGCTATGACTCTATGAGTGAAGAACTATTGCTTGAGGCTATATTTCTTTCTCTATCAATTTTTATAATTAATGTTTGGAGGAGTTATTTTTTTTTTATCTTTCAATTTTTAATTTATTATGCAATAATTTTTTTTGAACACACGCGAGTGCAAAAGAATGCTACAAATCTACGATCTCAAATAGCATGTCAAATTAGTTCTTGATCTTGTTTGCGGTGTGTGCCTCGCTATTAGCTGTCATAAGTATACCAAAAGGAGATCCAAAGTAGAACCAATAATCCACAAAAAGTCAACTGTATGTGACTATGAATTGAAATGCTAGGCATCTTTCAAGCACTAGATAGTTTCTTATTACGATCACCTAAGAGAAATAGCCAAAATCTCTGTTTCCTTGGTACTGTTAATCAATAAAGGTCATAAATGATGGTCTCAAGATATAGTAAATCGTCTGTTTTTAGCTTGTATAATACTCTAGTACATAAGTTTGACTTGGATCTATGTTTGCTGTGGTGTTTTGTGTGCAAGTGTAGCATATATGTCAAATTTTGTTTATAATTTTATTTTTAGCCTTACCTAATTTATAATGACTTTATATGATTCTATTCTAATTATTTCTTTCCTTTTCTCTAAAAATTGTATTTTTTTTTATCAGATGTCGAATCTTTCAAAATTAGAATTTTTGGCCCTCGACATATCCGCAAAGAATTATTTGTCATGGATTTTAGACGCTGAAGTGCATCTTAGTGCTGCATCATTGGGAGAAACTATTATTGAGGGAAATGAAAAATCCCTTGAGGAACGTTCAAAGGCCCTAATTTTTCTCCGTCGTCACCTTGACGAATCTTTGAAGGCACAATATCTAACAGTGAAAGACCCGTATATTCTGTGGACTGAACTGAAAGGTCGTTTTGACCATCAAAAATCTGTTATCCTTCCTCGTGCAAGGTACGAATGGATGCACCTCCGATCACAGGATTTTAAAAGTGTCAGTGAATATAACTCAACACTCTTTCAGATTGTTTCTCGTTTGAAATTATGCGGAGAAACGGTTACTGAATCTGACCTTTTAGAGAAAACATTTTCAACTTTTCATGCTTCGAATATTTGTATTACAACAACAATATCGAGAGCGTCGATTTACAAAGTATTCTGAACTTATCTCTTGTCTATTGGTTGCTGAACAAAACAATGAATTGTTGATGCAAAATCATCAAATTCATCCCACAGGCTCATCACCTATCCCTGAAGTGAATGTTGTTTTTTCTGAAAAAGCTGGGAAAAGGAATGGACATGGCTTAGGTCCTAAACAATTCTATAACAAAAAGAAAGGTGGTTATAATTCAAAAGGTAGTCATAATTCCTATCAAAAGAAGGGAAAAAGACATGAAACAATATGCCTACGTTGTGGTTCACCAGGACACTGGGCAGATGTCTGTCGTACACCAAGACATCTTCTTGACCTTTATAAAGCTTCTATCAAAACAAAGGATGCTGAAACAAATTTTGCCCAGTATGAAGTACCATTGAGTAGTACTCATCTCGACCTTCCTGATTTCAAGACAAATGCAAATGGCAGACCTTTTTACCAAAGCACTACCGGCTTCAACATTCAAGAAATTGGTTCACAAGATTGGAATGCGTAAACTTAAAGATTTGTAACCCAAGATTTTTACTAATGTATCCGTCAGGGGGAACATCTTTTAAAGGACTTATCACGTTGTACTCTTTTTCCTTCGTTAAGGTTTTATCCCACTGGGTTTTCCTTGACAAGGTTTTAACGAGGCAACACGAACATGTCCGTCGGCTTAGATACAGTGGTCATCAGGGGGAGTGTTATAACATAATTATGTTAGGAAGTATAGGGTAAATATTTCCTTGACCTATATGTATCTTCATACCCTAACCTCTAGCCTAGTATATATAGATGACTCACTGTATGTTATATGATATACAATTAATAACAATCTCCTCTCTCATATTCATTCTCATAACACACACACACACACACACACACACACACACACACACACACACACATACACACACACACACACACACACACACACACACATATATATATATATATATATATGTGTGTGTGTGTGTGTGTGTGTGGGAAAATATCCGTATACTTCCCTTTAAATCATACAGGATTATAATGAAATTATGATTATATGATTAATAGTCATAAACGAAAATGCATAAAAACAAGAGATTAGAAATAACCTTTAGTCCTTGCTTAAAGGCCTAAGAACAATATCAAAATGATGATATCTCCTAATCGTAGCACCCAAGATTGAATGAGAAATGCCCTTGAATTTGCTAGAAATTTTTTCAAAAGTTACTGTTTACTTTTTAATTTTTTTTTGTGATGTGTGAATGATGGAGGCACAAGTGAATGAATTAGGGTTAGGAAAAATTTTCTCCCTTCTCCTTTTGTTTCTCACGGCACCCCTTAGGGTTTTTGGGGAGATATTTTCTCCTCTAATTAACCACTAATGGACCGAAAATTCCAGAGTGAATCTGGACTTTATTTCGGTTAAATTCGCTTTAATATATAATGTGTATTATTATTATAAATGTCATTTGTGCTGTCATGTATTAATATGTCCATACAATATTTTGTAGTCGAAACATTAATACCGGACTGACAACATCTAATATGACAATCGTATAATATATACGTTAATTATAATTATCCGTATAATTATAATTTGCTAATTCAATATAACATTTTATATTCAATTACGAATTAACCTTTTAATTCGCATAAGCTTACATTATATATATGCTAATTAAATACAACAGTTTATATTTAATTACGAATTACTTTTAATTCGTCTCAGCTTATATTATTTAATCGTTATTAAATAATCGTCTCATCATCACATTGACTAACCTTTTAGTCAAATACACTGACTAACCTTTTAGTCATATAATAGGGCATCGATATGATTATTTTCTCAATAATCACATCTGTCAAACACATCCTCTAGGTGTGACTTTTAGGGACCAGTGATCACCGCCATCTGTATGACAATAACGTCAAACTTATCTAGCAAGCCAACCGTTATTGATAAACGTTAATCAACTGATTATTATACAAAGTATACCCTGTGAACCTACAGAGATTTATTTATGTTTATTGCACTAACTGTGGAGGACACCAGCCCAACATCTCCCACTTGTCCGTACAAGTGTATGTGCGATAAACGTTCTCATATAATCCATAAACATTTCTCCACTCAAGGTAAACAACAATTTCAAAGTCCGTAAAGCAAAGGTCGTCGTTTTACAGAGGGATCAGTATCAAGGTGGTTTTCCCGACTAGAGAGTAACTTTTAACTGAAAACGAATCCTCGAGTATTCGAGGCAAATGCCATGCATTTCAGTTACAGCTCCTCGAGTGGCCCTGAGAAATAACATAACCTGATAAAGGTTGGATATTTTCTTCAACTCGAATCTTGCAGATACAAGCGCAGTATGAAAGGACCCAGTAAAAATCTACTTAGCCTCCTGTTACGGTCGACCATGAGAAAGAAACCAAAGTCACCCAAAAACTGCCTTAATCTCAAGAGACAGTCGATAGTCAAAAGAATCGACTCTAGGAACACTATGGATGTCCTATCCACGACCTGGCACCTAATGTTCCGAAACATTTAGGACTCCATAACGTTGTCACAAAATTGTCCTGCGAGGTATCATTATAACTCGCATATGTGATCGATCAGTAAACTGTTTGACTTATGGCTCGTTGAACCCACCATCAATCGACTTCACAGAATAATTGCCAGAGTTATCAGCTCATGTAGGCGATTACGGACCAAAACAAATATAATGTAATTCAGTTCACTTTGTGGTGTTCAATGTTGTCAGTACAACCCACATGAAAAACAAAATATAAAACAAAACGATGATTTCATAGATAGTTTTATAAAAAAGATACAGGTGTCTAATCCATATAAATTAACTAATACAACTTAGGAACACGTTTGATTCCCATGGAAATAACGTGCCCTTCATGCTTATCATATCTCAATGGTTTAGTGAGAGGATCTGCGACGTTATCATCCGTAGCAATCTTGTCTATCTCTATCTCCCTTTCCTCCACGTAATCTCGGATCATGTGGGCCTTCCGTTGTACATGCCTAGACTTTTTGCTGGACTTAGGCTCCTTAGCTTGGAAGATGGCACCACTATTATCACAATAGATGGTGATCGGGTCATCCGAACTAGGAACTACAGTTAGTCCCTGTAAGAATTGACGCATCCATATATCTTCCTTCGCAGCCTCTGAAGCAGCATAGTACTCGAACTCAGTCGTAGAATCTGCTATAACACTTTGTTTGGAGCTTTTCTAGCTGACCGCAGCACCATTAAGAGTAAAAACGAATCCAGACTTAGATTTCGAGTCATCTCGATCCGTTTGGAAGCTAGCATCTGCGTAACCGATTGCGCATAGCTCAGTGTCACATCCATAAGTCAATACCCAATCCTTAGTCCTCCGTAGGTACTTAAGAATATTCTTAACAGCCATCCAGTGTGTTTCACCTTGATTGCATTGGTACCGACTCGTCATACTCAATGCATATGCCACGTCTGGACGTGTGCATATCATGGCATTCATGATCGATCCTATAGCTGATGCATAAGGAACCCGACTCATGCGCTCGACCTCTTCCGATGTCTTTAGTGCCTGAGCTTTACTCAACTGCACCCCAGAAATCATTGGAACGTTCCCCTTCTTGGAGTTGGTCATGCTGAACCTCTCAAGAATCTTATCTATATAAGACTCCTGACTGAGGGATAACATCCGTCGTGATCTATCTCTGTATATTTCACCTCTAAATTTCAGGATTATAAAAAAATTATAAGATACGAAATAACGAGTCATATATGAAAATAACAATATGAATAAGAGATAAAAATCAACCTTTGGTCCTTGCAAATTGGCTTAAGAACAATATCAAAAGTATGATATCTCCTACTAGTTGCACCCAAAATGCTCCTTGATATGCCTTAATCGTGCTTGAACGATTATACAAAATTACCGCTAATTTTATGTGAGGTTTGATGATAGATCTAGAGAGAAAAATTGAGAGAAAAAAATCACCCTAGTGCCTTTGTTTTGTGCCGTCACTTTTTCAATCCCAAACCCTAGGTATTTTTTTTCCTTTTTATTCTCTCCTAATCACACTAGCTAGGTTTTCCTAAAAATAAGAAATTGCAATTAGGATCCTTTCCAAACCCATTTGGACCGAGTAGATATATCCATTTATTGCTTCATACTTGTCGGTCACACCTAGTAAATAACATCCATTGTATTATTATAATTATCGTCACTAATATCGTCATCTTATTAATAAGTCCACTCAACCTTTTGCAGTCGATTTATTAATACATGTCTGACAATATTTACAATAATTATTACGAGTAATACATTTGCTTAATTAAATATAACGGGTTATATTTAATCACGAATTAACTGATTAGTTCGTTTAAGCTAACATTATTTACATTAATTAAATATAACAGTTTATATTCAATTTACGAATTAACAGTTTAATCCGTCTATCATCATCATTTTTGACTACCCTTTTAGTCAAATACATCGACTAACCTTTTAGTCGTATAAGGCATCAATATGACTATATTATTCATATAATCACATCTCTCAGACACATCCTATAGGTGTGACTTCTAGGGACCAGTTGATCACCGCCATAATAAAATGACAATAACGTCAAACTTCTAGCGAGCCAACCGTTATTGATAAACGTTAATCAACTGATTATTATACAAAGTATACCCTGTGAACCTAAAGAGATTTATTTATGTTATTGCACTAACTGTGGAGGACAGTGGCTCCAACAATCTCCCACTTGTCCGTACAAGTGTATGTGCGATAACCGATTCTCATATCCATAATAAATATCTCTCACTCAATGTAAACCAATTTGCAAAGTCCGTATTCACAAAGGTTGTAGTTTACAAGTGATCAGTATCAAGAGTGGTTTCCTCGACTAGAGAGTAACTTAACTGATAAACGAATCTTTATTTGAGCATGGCCATGCATTTCAGTTACAACTCCTCGAGTGGCCTTTAGAAATAACATAACCTAATAAAGGTTGGATATTTTCTTCAACTCGAATCTTGCAGATACAAGCGCAGTATGAAATGACCCAGTAAAAATCTACTTAGCCTCCTGTTACGGTCGACCATGAGAAAGAAACCAAAGTCACCCAAAAACTGCCTTAATCTCAAGAGACAGTCGATAGTCAAAAGAATCGACTCTAGGAACACTATGGACGTCCTATCCACGACCTGGCACCTAATGTTTTGAAAGATTTAGGACTCCATAACGTTGTCACAAAATTGTCCTACGAGGTATCATTAAAACTCGCATATGTGATCGATCAGTCAACTGTTTGACTTATGGCTCGATGAACCTACCATCAATCGACTTCACAGACTAATTGCCAGAGTTATCAGCTCATGTAGGCGATTACGGACCAAAACAAATATAATGTAATTCAGTTCACTTTGTGGTGTTCAATGTTGTCAGTACAACCCACATGAAAAACAAAATATAAAACAATACGATGATTTCATAGATAGTTTTATGAAAAAGATACAGGTGTCTAATCCATATAAAAAAACTAATACAACTCAGGAACACGTTTGATTCCCATGGAAATAACGTGCCCTTCATGCTTATCATATCTCAATGGTTTAGTGAGGGGATCTGCGACGTTATCATCCGTAGCAATCTTGTCTATCACTATCTCCCTTTGCTCCACGTAATCTCGGATTATGTGAGCCTTCCGTTGTACATGCCTAGACTTGTTGCTGGACTTAGGCTCCTTAGCCTTGAAGATGGGACACTATATCCACAATAGAATGGTGATCGTTCATCCGACTAGGACCTACATTAGTCCCTGTAATAATGACGCATTCATTATCTTCCATTCGCAGCCTCTTCAAGCAGGATAGTACTCGGACTCAGTCGTAGAATCTGCTATAACACTTTTTTG
>JAIUZE010017355.1:0-13527 GCA_022085475.1 Heliosperma pusillum | reverse complement strand
TGGTCAAATAATTTAAATTTAGGGTTCACGTGTGTGCGTCAGGAGCGTCATAGGCTTTGATACCAACTGTGACAACCCTCGCGATAGCGGAAATAAAACATAACAAGCATGTAAATTATATAGCGGAAAATACGATATTAAACTTTTAACATGCCAAAAGAAAAGTACGAGGAATGTCAAATAATTACAAGCTAAACTAAATATACTACAAAGAGACGTAGTCTCTCAAAACGTTATCAAATATCAAAGTTGTTTAGCAAAACTAGCTAAGAAACGTCTAGGGGTGAATCGTCGAGGCCAACGCCCGCTAGCTTACACCCGAACCCAAAAACAAGCAAAATCCATCCAAGCAACCTATTCATCCATGAAAACATGAACGGCACAGTCAGTGGGGAGTAACTATGGGTTCTCCGAGCCATATCACAAATAACATACTTAAACGGAAATACACAAGTAGAAGCATACATATATAAATATACATGTGAATTACGAGAAGGATAAATAGGCACTTCAATATATAATGATATAGGCACATGAAGTACAAAACCGTAATCATCAGATTATAGACAAACTCGGGGAAGACACCCTTAGGCAACCATATACTCACTAGGGCTTGCATCTCACCTTTAGCGGCATATACTTGATAAGATAGAGACTCGACATATAAACCACATCAAGTCATCCAAGGATCACAAATAATCAACATATAAACATCCATCCAAACGTACGAATATGGTGACAACATCTCTCACGGCTAATGACACGCACTAGCACCATGTACATAGCAAGTATGATTAAATCGCATCCACGGGATAAACATTTCCCTGAACGCATACACGATTAACATTTCGTATATGTAGACTCAACTCCTCCTGGTAGGACGACGATAATAATACGGTCCTAGTCTAAACCTGGCCAGACTCTAGGAATAAACATGTTCCGATTCGACATGCGATAAAGATTTCGCATCCAATACTCGGTCAAACACAGAAGCCGAGTACCCCAAATTCGGTCAACCATCACGAAAGAGACGGAAAGAGCACAAGCATCATAAACAAGTGGTACGCTACATGCAATGACACCACCTCGCAAAGATACGACATTTGACGGCCGGGTCGATCAACGCATGGCGTTCGCCTCCCAACAGCGTCGTCATATTTCCACTAAAACATCCATTCAAGCATTTGGGAAACATCTCCTCGTTCCGACATTCCATTATAACGAGTGAGGAGGTAGCCGGGGAATGAGCGTTTATAGCACTTAACAATTAGTGCTAAAATCATGACATATGTAAAACCGACTCAAAGAGGCACGTACCAAAAACCGTCATAAAACATGTGATATAAGCGAAAGGAATATCATATATTCTAAACATAAATATTTAATGCTACTACGTAAATTTATACGATAAACAAACCATACAAACTATTATCAATGAATATATAAGAAAAGAAATGAAGAAAAATTACAACGCGTACCAGGCGGTAAAAGGGACAGGCCGCCGGCTACCCGGCTGGTACTTCAGTAACATATAAAAACTATTAAAAATAGAGGGTGATCCAGCCGGTCAAGTGAACCGGCTGCCGGCTACCCGGCTGTACCATATACCATTTGAGAATAAGGGGAAAGATAAGGGTGTGTCTCAGCCAGTCAGCTGACCGGCAGCCGGTCGGCCGGCTGAGACTTACTTAACACCAAAAATATCACGTAACACCAATTTCACATCAGCCAACTCCCAGCCGGTCAGGTGACCGGCGGCCGGTCGGCCGACTGGGACAACATATGCACGAAAACCACCTTTACTTTACTAACCAACATCAACAAACATCAACTATCATCATCAATCATCAACTATCATCAAACTATATTACATATCTAATAAATGTCACTAGACATGTAGTAAATATCAACTAAAGCATATAAAACACGTATTGATATCGAGTAACCGTTCACCGTTACCTTTTCGCGTCTTCAATCTTCTTCTAGGTCCTCCTCCACAAGGTAGTAATCTTTGTCGGGGTCTTGAAGGTCTCCACCTACAATTATACAACAAAAGATGAATATAATTCACCTTTCAGAAAGACAGATAAATTGAAAATGAGAAAGACGGTAATTTTATTACCAAACAAGATAGAGGACGATAAGAGGGGAAGATTATGACGAAAATTAGAGGATTTAGGTGAGTAATGAAGGAGTAGTGACGAATCAAAATTGATTCATAAATGGGGTTTAGGGTTTTGGTGGTTTGGTGAGGAAGAAGAGAGTGAGTGGAAGAAAAAGGGTAGTATAAGAGTATATAAGGTGAGTGGAAAATTGTGGGGGAAAAAGCCCAAAAGTGGCTTAAGGCGTAACTCACACGGAATTTTGAGTGTAGTCCGAATACGAACTCGGATTTGCTAAATTAGACACGGGAAACTAAGTTATAGACTAAATCTAAAATTACGCTGAAAAGTATCCGTATAATATTTTTAAAATACAAATAGGGTACATTTGTGGATGTTACATCTAGTCAGCTGACCGTTATTGATTTACGTTAATCAACTGACGTGGAGTATCAATATACTAGTAATCCCACGTATATTCCAAAATGAGATTTATTATATAAATGTACTATTGTGGAGGACACTTACTCCAACAATCTCCTACTTGTCCGATACAAGTTGTGCATGTAGTCACACTATTGCGGAAAACTCCTTCTCCAACAATATCTCCCACTTGTCTCAACAAGTTGTGTGCTAGCGATTCTGCAACAGGAGTTGAACCCCAACCCAACCAGACCAAGAACTCAGCCAGCCAGAGCTATACCTCTGCAGCATAAAGAAGCCTAACACCTCCCAATCAGCCAAGCAAGAGCCCCACAACAAGAACACCAAGTACAACACACCCCATACATCCCCCTTACAGCCAAGACCTAGTAGAAATCAAGCAGAAACTGCCACAAAGAGAGTCACCAGAGCAGGGTCTATTTTCCTGAGAACAAGCCAAGCTCAGCCAGGGTATCAGCCAAATGTCATGCATCACAAGTCCAACCAATGGCTCCAGCTTCTTTCCCCTTAGCAAGAGAAAAGTCCAAGACAAGTTTTCCAAATGAGTCCTATAAGTCCATCAAAAACAGCCTAGAGTATCAAGGGTCATACTAAAGAGCCAACTGGTACCAAGTCCAACAAATCTGTCCAAAGCTCTTTATTTTTGTGTATGATCAGCAACAATGCAGTTAGTATGTTAGGAAGGTCGTATGTGTAGCCACTGTCAGGTCCAAATGCAGCAGAAACAAGCCAAGCACAGAGTTCCCAAGACAATGAGCAACATTACCATTTCAGGAAAGGGACAAGGAAGCTTTTTCAGTCTCCTTTTCTGAGTTGTTTCAGTCTGTTTTAGCTTGTCTTTATTCGCTGACTTTTGTATTTTATATTTAGTAATTGTAAGGCTTTTCAAAGCTCTTAGATGTCATTGTTCAAGGGTCCAGATCATCTGTAATTGCATATATAAGGCCAGCTTTGTAAACTTTTGAGGCAGACGTGAATTAACAAATTTTTTGAACTTTGTTCAAATACAATCCTTCAGCAGAGCTAAGTATTGTAGCATTTCTTAGTGAACTTGTGTGTGATCTAAAATTGTAGTGTTTAGAATTCATTACTTGTGTGTCTTGAGTCCTAACACAACCTTTGCTACCTCTGCTTGTGTGCTAGGGTGCAAAGTTCTATCTGTTTTACCTGGCCTAGTGCAGGTTGTCTTGAGTTCTTCCTGAGTGAGTTGAGTGAGAGGAGTGCTAATCATATCTTACTTAACCCTGTAATTCCTCCTTTCCTGAGAGGTTTCAATTCAATTGGTATCAGAGCTTTGGTTTGTGAGTTCATTTACCTACCTACATCAAAAACACAAAAACTAACCATGAGTGAAGAGAGATTAACAGGGCTTGAAACCACAGTTCATGGCCTTGCTAGGACTGTCATGGAGGTTACAGCATCCTTCAATGAGTTCTTAGATAGTCAGCTCAACAATGGTGGAAGAGGAGGCAGAGGTCGAGGAAGAGGAGCACCTGTGCCACCTGTTGCAGGAAGAAGGAGGCAGCATATGGAGCAAGAGGAGGCCTCAGATTCAGAGAACTCGGAGCAGGGCCTTCCTAGGCACCATGACAAAGACATAAAGGTAGAGATCCTTGACTTTCTAGGTAGCATGAACCCTGATGATTTCCTAGACTGGTTAAGGTCAGTAGAAAGAGTCTTTGAGTTCAAGGGGTATACTGATAGGAGAGCTTTTAAAGTTGTCATCATGAAATCAAAAGGATATGCATCTCTATGGTATGAAAACATAAAAGCTCAGAGAACTAGGGAAGGTAAAGACCCTATTAAATCTTGGGATAAACTTAAAAAGAAAATGAAGGCTAAGTTTGTATCAAAAGATTACACCCAAGACATGTTTATCAGACTAACCCACCTGAAACAAGAGAGTAGATCTGTTGAGTCCTATTTGAGGGATTTTGAGCAACTCACACTTCAATGTGAGATTACTGAAAAGCCTGAGCAGAAGATAGCTAGGTTTCTAGAAGGCCTTGATGAAAAGATAGCTAGCAGAGTAAAGTTGCAGCACCTTTACTCATTTGAGGAGGCAGTTAGCCTATCCTTGAAGATTGAGAAGCTAGATAAAGTAAAGTCAGCCCCTCCCAGACCACAGGCTAGACCCTCTTTTAAACCTTTCACTGGAGTCAGAATAGGAGAACCTCTAGTCCCTGCTGAATCTTTTGTGGCAGACAAAGGCAAGGCCCCTGAGACAGACTTGAGGAAGACATTGTCCCTCAAGAAATGCTTTAAATGTCAGGGCTTTGGGCATTTTGCTAAAGAATGTCCCTCAAAAAGAGCTTTGAGTATTATGGAGGTTGTGGAGTGGGTTGAAGATGAGATCCTTGTGTGTGAGGAGAGTCTGGAGGAACCTGAGGAAGAGCCTAGTGAGGAAATGCTAGAGCCAGATGCAGGCTTGAGTCTAGTGACCTGGAGGGTTATGCACACCCAACCTTAACCATTAGAGGATGATCAGAGGCAGCAGATATTCAGGACTAGATGTACTATAAGAGGAAGGGTTTGTAACATGATAATTGATGGGGGAAGTTGTACCAATGTGGCCTCGACAACCCTAGTGGATAAGCTGTCCCTAACCACACAAGAACACCCCCACCCTTACAAACTAAGATGGCTGAACAAGGGAGTAGAAGTAAGGATTGACAAGCAGTGTGTTGTGCCATTCTCTATTGGCAAAGGCTATGCTGATGAGGTCTTGTGTGATGTTATGCCTATGGATGCTTGCCACCTCTTGTTGGGCAGGCCATGGGAGTTTGATAGAGACTATGTGCACCATGGGAGAGACAACACCTATGTTTTTAAGTTTGGTAACAAGAAGATCATATTGGCCCCTTTACCTCCCAATGTTAAGGGAAACATTACTCCTGTCAGTGATGCTTCCAAAGAAGTCTTGCTGTTGAGTGAAGCTGAGGTTGTTCAAGAGCTTATGAGTGATGAGTCTGTGTTCATCCTGCTAACAAAAGAAGTCCTACTTCCCCAAGGAAGCATTCCAACTGAGGTCCAACAAGTACTGGAGGATTATGGAGATGTGTTCCCTGCTGACTTACCTAGTGGGCTGCCCCCTCTCAGGGGAATAGAACATCATATTTATCTCATTCCTAGAGCAATGCTGCCCAACAAGCCTGCTTACAGGAGTGATCCAAAGGCCACTCAAGAACTACAAGCTCAAGTTGGTGACTTACACATCAAGGGTTTTGTGAGAGAATCTCTTAGTCCCTGTGCAGTTCCTGCCTTGCTAGTACCCAAGAAGTCTGGGTCCTGGAGGATGTGCATAGACAGCAGGGCTATCAACAACATTACCATCAAATACAGGTTCCCTATACCAATATTGAATGATATCTTAGATGAGCTGAGTGGAGCTCAGGTCTTCTCCAAGATTGATCTGAGACAGGGGTATCATCAGGTGAGGATCAGGGGTGGGGATGAGTGGAAGACAGCCTTCAAAACCAAGCATGGGTTATATGAGTGGTTGGTCATGCCCTTTGGCTTATATAATGCTCCAAGCACCTTTATGAGGTTGATGACTGAGGCCCTACCTAGGGAAGTTCATTGTTGTATACTTTGATGATATATTGGTCTACAGCCCTTCAACAGAAGAACACCTCCATCACCTGAGGTTGTTATTTGATATCCTGAGGAGACATAAGCTGTTTGGCAAGATGGAAAAGTGTAGCTTCATGTAGGAAGAAGTTCAGTTTTAGGGGTTCATCATATCTTAAGAAGGGGTTGATGTTAATCAGGACAAAGTAAAAGCAATTCGGGAGTGGCAGGTCCCTAAAACTATAACTAAAGTGAGAAGCTTTCATGGGCTGGCCTCCTTTTACATAAGGTTCATCAAGGGTTTCAGTTCCATCATGGCCCCCTTAACTGAATGCATGAAAAAAGGAGAATTCAGGTGGAATGACACGGCTGAGAGGTCTTTCAACATCATCAAAGACCTCTTGTGTGAGTCTCCCATCCTTGATCTCCCTGAGTTTAACAAGCTATTTGAAGTGGAGTATGATGGCAGTGGCATAGGCATTGGGGCTGTTCTGATGCAAGAGCAAAAACCTGTAGCCTACTTTAGTGAGAAGCTGAGTGGTGTTAAACTCAACTATTCAACCTATGACAAGGAGTTCTATGCAATAGTCAGGGCGTTGAACCATTGGGGTCACTACCTGAAGCCCAAACCCTTTGTATTACACTCTGATCACCAGGCACCCAAGTACATCAATGGGCAGCACAAGTTGAATGCTAGGCATGCTAAGTGGGTAGAGTACTTGCAATCCTTCTCATTCTCCAGCAAGTACATTGAGGGCAAAAACAATGTGGTAGCAGATGCTTTATCAAGGAGGACCATGATGCTGACCTACATGGAGCAAAGAGTGCTTGGGTTTGAACACATGAAGGAGCTGTACAGGGAAGATCCTGATTTTAAAGAAGACTGGGTGGTAAGACTGGAGGGCATACCTAAAAGTGGAAGTAGATACTGGGAGAATGGAGGGTTCTTGTTCCTAGGGAACAAACTCTGTGTGCCAAGGGGTGCTTACAGATGGTTGCTAGTAAAAGAAGTCCATTCAAATGGACTGGCTGGTCACTTTGGCATCCAGAAGACCTATGACATGCTGCAGGAACAATTCTATTGGCCAAGGATGTTAGGAGATGTTCAGGATGTCATAAGGAGGTGCAGTGCTTGCCAGAAGTCCAAATCATTCTTTCAAACTGGAGCATACACCCCCTTACCAGTCCCAGATAAGCCTTGGCAAGATGTTAGCATGGATTTTATTTTGGCTCTTCCTAGAACTCAGAGGGGCAAGGACACAGTCATGGTGGTTGTGGACAGGTTTAGTAAAATGGCACATTTTGTTGCCTGCAAAAAGACTGAAGATGCCATGGGAGTTGCAGACCTGTACTTCAAAGAGATTGTAAAGCTCCATGGGGTGCCAAGGACCATAGTATCTGACAGGGATACTAAATTCATGAGTCACTTCTGGAGAACACTTTGGAAGCTGCTAAAGACAAGGCTCCTGTTCAGCACCTCCCATCACCCCCAAACTGATGGACAAACAGAGGTAACAAACAAGACTCAGGGCAGGATCCTTAGGTGTATCATTTCAAGGTCCTTGAAGGATTGGGATTTAAAGCTGGCACAAGCAGAACTTGCTTTCAACAGATCCACTTCCACCAGCACAGGTAAAAGTCCATTTTAAATTGTTTATGGCACTAACCCCTTGATGCCAACAGACATTGTACCAATGGCAAGGAAGGTAGTGCCCTATGAAGCAAAGAACAGGGTGGAACAGATGATGCAGATACATGCCAAAGTGAAACAGCAGATTGAAAAATCCAATGAAATGTATAAGACTAGAGCAAGAGGTCCAAAGAAGTACAGAGAGTTCAAGGCAGGAGATCTAGTATGGTTGCACCAAAGGAAGGAGAGGTTTCCTGACAAGAGAAAGAACAAGCTAAGTCCAAGAGCAGAGGGTCCCTTTGAGGTCATTGAGAAGTTGGGGTCTAATGCATACAAGATTGACCTCCCAGGGGAGTATGGAGTACAGGAAACATTCAATGTGGGTGATCTGAGCCTATACTATGGAGAGTCTGATGATGAGGCCAATGAGGATTTAAGGGCAAATCCTTTTCAAGAAGGAGAGTTTGCAACAGGAGTTGAACCCCAACCCAACCAGACTAAGAACTTAGCCAGCCAGAGCTATACCTCTGGAGCAAAAAGAAGCCTACCACCTCCCAATCAGCCAAGCAAGAGCCCCACAACAAGAACAACAAGTACAACACACCCTAGACATCCCCCTTACAGCCAAGACCTAGCAGGAAATCAAGTAGAAACAGCCACAAAGAGAGTGACCAGAGCAGGGTCCATTTTCCTAAGTACAAGCTAAGGTCAGCCAGGGTATCAGCCAAATGTCATGCAGCACAAGTCAATTTAAGGGCTCCAGCTTCTTTTCCATTAAGTTGAGATCCTTAGCAAGAGAAAAGTCCATGACAAGTTTTCCAAATGAGTCCTAGAAGTCCATCAAAAACAACCTAGACTATCAAGGGTCATACTGAAGAGCCAACTGGTACCAAGTCCAACAAATCTGTCCAAAGCTCTTTATTTTTGTGTATGATCAGCAACAATGCAGTTAGTATGTTAGGAAGGTCGTATGTGTAGCCACTGTCAAGTCCAAATGCAGCAGAAACAAGCCAAGCACAGAGTTCCCAAGACATTGAGCAACATTACCATTTCAGGAAAGGGACAAGCTGTTGGAGTAAGTGTCCTCAACAATAGTGCGATCACATAATTAAATCTCAATAATAAGAATACAAAGGGATGATGAATATTATAGTCAACTGGTCAACATAAATCGGTAACGATTGGCACAATTGAGTTTGACGTTACTGTCGTATGATGGTGGTGATCAGTTGATCTCTTGAGGTCACACCTAAAGGACAATCCCCTAATCATGTACATTAATTAAATTGTATAGTGAGACAGATTAATTAATCCCTTAATTTGAACAGTTTTAAAGTGAGAATTATATCTTATTGTAATATGATTAAATAAGATTCATTTTGGTAATTTAATTGTTATATTACTAAGAATACATAATGTTTATGAAACATTTGAGATAAGTGAAATTGGTCGATTATAATTACAAACTGTTGTAGATTATATTAACCAAATATGAGATGACCCATTTTATTTACGTGTAATTATAAAATGTGACTTAAAATGTTAAGTCTAATTTATTGTTATGAAATTGCATTTAAATTGGTTAAATGCACTTTTATAAGCTTAATTACAAGCTACATGTCACATGTCACACTTGTGACAAATGACAAATTGCAAAAATAAAATGGACACCCAAATTTAAGAGGGTGCACCGGTTTTTATGGTAGTGTACAAAGAAGGTGATTTTTGTGTATTATTCTAATTAAGAATTAGACATAATCATTGCACAAAAACTATTGCCAACACTCTACCTTTCTTGTTAAGAACAATTAAAAGGCAACAGTCCACCCATGTGGTATGGGTAGTGGCCGGATGCCACATGCATCATCAAGAGGATTTTTCCTCTTATATTGAACACTCCATCTCATATCATTTAGACATGCAAAATCACTTATCTCTCTTATTATTCTCCAACTTCTCTCTACAACTTAAGAAGTTCATATTGGAGTTCATATTCTCTAATAATATACTAGTGTAGTATTAAGAGTTATTAGATCCTTTTAAAGGGTTACTACATTTAATACTTGTGTAGTATTATTTTGTAGATATTAAGGGTAGTCTTGGGTGCAACTAATTGGAGAGTTTCTAATTTGAAACTTGGAAGATCATCCTTCTCATTATAGCTCAAGAACAATATTTGAAAGGAGTTCAAATATTGTGCCCATATTTTGATAATCAATGTAAGAAATGGTTCTTTCCTTTATATTTTGTTATGCATGCATAAGGTCCTAATAGTTTAAGAGTAAACTATTAATAAGATGATATTAGAAATGTCTAATATCGAGTTTAAGAAACTTACAAAAGCATGCTTTTTCAGTCTCCTTTTCTGAGTTGTTTCAGCCTGTTTTAGCTTGTCTCTATTAGCTAACTTTTGTATTTTAAATTCAGTAATTGTAAGGCTTTTCAAAGCTCCTAGATGTCATTGTTCAAGGGTCCAGATCATCTGTAATTGCATATATAAGGCCAGCTTTGTAATCTTTTCAGGCAGACGTGAATTAACAAATTTTCTGAACTTTGTTCAAATACAATCCTCCAGCTGAGTTAAGTATTGTAGCATTTCTTAGTGAACTTGTGTGTGATCTAAGATTGTAGTGTTTAGAATTCATTAATTGTGTGTCTTGAGTCCTAACATAACCTTTTCTACCTCTGCTTGTGTGCTAGGGTGCAAAGTTCTATCTATTTTACCTGGCCTAGTGCAGGTTGTCTTGAGTTCTTCCTGAGTGAGTTGAGGTTGAGTGAGAGGAGTGCTAATCATATCTTACTTCACCCTGTAATTCCTCCTTTCCTGAGAGGTTTCAGTTCAGATTCTCTTGTCTCTTTGTGTCACATCCTCCAAGTCATCGTAAGGTGTCTTTCAGGTCGCACTTGCGATTGAAAAATATAAATAGGGTGTTTTTCTCGATTTGGGAGGGTAATTATCTGACCGGAAAATCTACCTGAGTTCTCTTCGAAGCGTGGCGACGCATTTCCAATTACTACTCCTCGAGTGGCCCGAAGATATTAATACCCAACGTTGATGGACAATTCCTGTTGACCGAGCTTACATTGTATAATGCAGATCACCATGACCCAGACGATGCCCATCGGCCTCCTTTCATGGTACGACCTAGGACAAAAACCAAGGTCAATCGGAAACTACACCAACTCAGGTAAATGGTCGCCAGTCTAAAGAATCGACTCATAGGAATATTATAGAAATCCCTGCCACGACCAGGTTTCAACAATTTGATAAGGGATCTTATAAAGGTCATTACCCGACAGAGTGTCATACAGTCTGCCTATGTAAACGATGTTGGAGTAGGTGTCCTCCACAATAGTGCGCCACATAATAAATCTTATTAAGGAATATAATTGGGATATTTATTTACTATATATATGATTACTCAGTTGATTAACGTAAATCAATAACGGTTGGCTGACTAGAGTTTGAAGTTATTGTCGTATGACGGCGGTGATCAACTGATACCTTTCGGTCACACCTAAAGGATGAAATCCAAATAGTAACTAATTATTTGTATATGATACAGTTAATTAGTCCATTACATATATTCGATATGCACGAGAGTTAATTGGTAGAAATTGAGTTAAGAACTCAAATTCGATTAAGTTTATTTTTCAATTATGCGATAATTGACTAATAAATTTATATCTTATTTTAATATGATTAAATAAGATTTAACTTAGTAATTAATCGTTAAATTACTAAATTAGTTGAGGTTTTGAGATAGAGGTAATTAGTTAATTATATTTACAAATAGTTGTAAAATAAATTAACTAAGCATTGTGGGACCCATTATATATTGATATAATGGTAAAATATTACTTAAAATATTAAGTACATATTATTCATTTATTTGTGTCATATAATTGTTATATGATCAAATAAACACTTAATTATACAAGATAATTTAGCATATGATTAATAAGTATTTGTGGAACAAATATCAAAAATCAAAATGGATCAAATTAGGCCTCACATGGCCGGTTAGAGTAGTGTTGGTAAGGTGATCAAAATGGATCAAATAAAGAACTCATATAAAACTAGAACAATGAATAAAAATATCATATATGTAAACATTGATACAATATTCAACTATCACATATCATATAATCTACAGGAATTATTGTACTCGTCTTAATCCCATTGCGACGACATGACCATCATGTTTAGCCTTTGAAAGAGGCTTGGATAGAGGATCAGCGATGTTATCGTCTGTCCCAAACTTACATACATCAATTTTCTTCCTCTCCACGTAATGTCTAATTACATGGTATTTCCTAAGTACATGTCTAGACTTGTTACTAGACTTGGGTTCCTTTGCTTGAAAGATAGCCCCACTGTTATCACAATACTTCGTGATTGGATCTGCGGCGGTGAGGACTACTCCTAGACCTTCCATGTGTTGGAGTAAGTGTCATCCTCTAACACCCGGAAATGTACCCTATTTTTCTAGTAGAAATATTTTACGAAATCTTTTTTAGTAATTTTAAATTTTAATTTAGAATTTATTATTCGGAGTCGAATTTAGAATTTCCGAGTTCGTATTTGGAATTTCTGCGAGATTCCATGAGAATCCCGTCTTAAGGCGAGTTTGACTTTTGGTTGACTTTTTCCTTACTTATACTCATACTCCTTAACCTATTTTCCTACACAAAAACAAACCAAACTTTTCTTCCTCTTTAAGAAAACTCAAACCTTGCCTCCCTCTTGATTTTCGATCTTTGATTCATCCTAGCTCCTTCGTTACTCGGTAGAATTCACGTAAGTTCGTCTCATTCTTCTCCCCTTACCTTCCTCTATCCGTATTCATATTAAAATCATCGTCTTTCTCGCTTTTCAATCTTTCCGTCTTTCTCAAGGTGAATTTTATTCATCTTTTATGATCTATATGTAGGTGGTGACCTCCAAGATCTCGACAAAGACTATTACCTTATTGAAGAGGAGCTTGACGATTAGTAGAGACGCTTAAAGGTAACGGTGAAGGGTTACTCGGTATCATTTACGTGTTTTACATGTTATTTATGTTAGAAACCGTATTTAGATTATGATTAGTGGGCTTGGTAAGTGTGTTGATGATGATATATGTTGTATGTTGAGAATTCATATGAGTTTTGATGATTTATGATAATATTGGATGATAATTGAAATTGGATTCTTAGTGAAAAATGGGATTTTTGTGTACCAGAGACCCCAGCCGGTCGACCGGCAGCCGGTCAGACCACCGGCTGGGGCACCTGCTGTATATTATTGAAGTTTTACGTAATATTGAAATATGCCTTGGGTCTCAGCCGGTCGACCGGCAGCCAGTCAGACCACCGGCTGAGACACCATTCTTTCCCCTTTGTTTTTCATGTGACCTTATGGTCCCAGCCGGTTGACCGGCAGCCGGTCAGCCTGACCGGCTGGGACACACTGATGTTTCAAGTTGATTTTCATATGATAGTTGGCCTGAGCCGGTGGACCGGCAGCCGGTCAGCTTGACCGGCTGGCACCTGCTGGATATTGTTTGTGATTTTTGTTTACGGTTTTCATTTATAATATTTCTAATCATTCATTTAACGTATAATTTTACGTAGTGATTTATAATATGAATGTGTTGAATATATGATATTTCACTCGCTTGTATCACATGTTTTGTGACGGTTTTTGCTATGTCCCACTTTGAGTCGGTTTTTACAAATGATACAGTTTGAGCACTATTTTGTCTTGTGCTTTGTATTCTCATTCCCTTGGCTACCTTC
>JAIUZE010017354.1:0-13222 GCA_022085475.1 Heliosperma pusillum | reverse complement strand
CATCGCATGACTTGGCATGGTTTGTTGTCGAGTCTCAATCTTATCAAACTTATACCGCTAACGGTGAGATGCAAGCCCTAGTGAGCGTATTCGGTTGCCTAAGAGTGTCTTCCCCGAGTCTTTGTATAACATGATGGATTTGGATTTGTATTCCATATGCTCTTATCTTTTATTATCGAATTGCCTATCTATTCTTATCGTTTCTCACATGTATATCTATTTGTATGCATGCTCTACTTTTGTATTTCCTTCTATGTACGTTTAATGTGATATGGCTGGGAGAACCCGGAGTTACTCCCCACTGATTGTGGCGTTCATGTTCTTCATGGTTGAACAGGTTGCTTGCTTGGATGGTTTTTGCTTGACATTTTGGGTTAGGGTGTGAGCTAGCGGGCGTTGTCCCTGGATTAAATTACCTCTAGACGATTTTAGCTTGTTTGTTAAACACTTTTACTTGTTAACTTTTTGGAGAGACTTCGTCTCTTGATGTAGTATAATTCGTACTTTAGTTTGAAATATTTGGCACTCCTCATATTCTTTCCTTGCATGTATAAAGGTTTTTAAAACTTCATATTTCCGCTATATAATTCACATGCTTGTTTGTTTTATTTTTCCGCATTCGCGAGGGTTGTCACACGAACCATACAAACTATTATAAATGAATGTATAAGAAAAGAAATGAAGAGAAACTCGGGGGGGGGGGGGGTGCCAGCCGGTCAAGGGATCGGCCGCCGGCTACCCAGCTGGCACTTCAACAACAAACGAGAAACATTAAAAATACAGTGGAGTCTCAGCCAGTCAGGGGGACCGACAGCACACAACACCAAAATTCTCAAAAATGTCAGCCGTGTTCCTAGCCGGTCAACTGACCGGCTGCCGGTCGGCTGGCTGGGACCACATTCACCCGTGAATCAACATACTTCACCAAAAATCATCAATTATCATTAAAAACTATCAACAACTATAATTATCTATCAACAAACATTAACTATCATCAATAATCATCAACAATCATTTAATCAAAACAAGTTCTATAGCTACACATCCAATTCCAACACATTTACTAACATCAAATTATATTAAGTACTTAATAAATGTCACTAGACATTTAGTAAACATCAACTAAGGCATATAAAACACGTATTGATATCGAGTAACCCTTCACCGTTTCTTTTGTGCGTCTTCAATCGATTTCTAAGTTTTCCTCCATAAGATAGTAATCCTTATCGGGGTTTTGAAGGTCTCCACCTATAAAAAGACAACAAAAGATGAATATAATTCACCTTTGAGAAAGACGAAAAAATTGAAAATGAGAACGACGGTAATTTTATTACCACATAAGGTAGAGGACGATGAGATCGGAAGATTATGATGAAAATAAGGAGATTTGAGTGAAGAATGAAGGAGTAGTGGGGAGTTTGAGAGGATAAAAAATGGTGGCTAGGGTTTTGGTGGTTTGTATGAGGAAGAAGAGATGAGTGAAGAGGATGAGTGGAAAAATGAGTATAAAAGGTAAGTGGAAAAATGTGGGGAAAAGCCCAAAATTCGGCTTAAGGCGCAACCCATACAGAATTCCGAGTAGAGTCCGAATACGAACTCGGATTAGCTAAATTAGACACGGGAAACTAAGTTCTAGACTAAATCTAAAATTACGCTAATTAATATCCGTATAATATTTTTATGATACAAATAGGTTACATTTGCGGGTGCTACAAGGGTATTCTAGACGGTCTTACCGCTGCTTTTGTTATGTGGGAGCCGTATAGTCCCCGTCAGCATGAGTGCTATCCTCGTACCCTTTTCTCCGGTTGTGTACGATTCATGGACATCGTCGATCCGTACCAACCTGATCATTGTTTACGACAGTTTGGGTACAAGTAGATGATTCCTGGGCCCATTGCTCCGATGAAAGCCCACCGACCATCTTCGGGATTAGGGTATGACGTGGAAGTAGGCACATTAGCAGATCATCTATGGTTTGAATTGGGAGGATCACCGAGTCCACTTTTCCGGGAGATCGACCCCTGCTTCCTTCCCGGGGGAGACTGAACGAGACTACGAGATGTGGTTTCCGAACGTATCTCACCCGTTCATTATTGATCCCGATCATCTAGATTCCCCATTACCACGTGACGATGTCGTTGCCAACGTTGATGTAAATTATTTTTAAGTGTTTAGTTTGTAAATGTGTTTTTTTACGGAATTTTTCTATTAATATGAAACTCTAATACTCTTACCTTCAATTAATTTAGCGTTTTTTATATTGTAGACTGCAAATGCCCTACTCGACCAGTTTGCTATTGCTCGAAGGATGGAAGATGACGCGGAACAACTTCAGTTCTTTCGTCGCGTGATGAAGGATGTAGGCCCACTTATTGATCATCGTCGTTTAAGTAGAAGAAAACCAATAAAAGGCCATACACCCGGCAATCGAGTTTAACGTGAGTTCGATGGGCGTTATGATGACAATGAGGAGGATTAGAGTACATGGATTATGTTTTGTTTCGTATTTTTTAAGTGTAAACTTTATTTTATTAATGTTTGTAAACTTTTAGTCTTTCTAAGAGTTCATGGATTATGTACTTATTTTAAATGTTAGTGTCGCCTTTTTTTATATGTTTTAAAAAGATAAAAATGAACGAGGACAAATTACAAAAAAAAAAAATTACTAATAAGAGACGAGGCCAAATTAGGTTTCCGAAATGTGTTACAAGTAACAAATTACTAAGGAACGAGGAAAAATTACAAATAAAATAAAATAATCTAACGTCTAGGATTGAAACTTCTCCACATAGCGAACTGATGACGATACATATCTCTATAACACTCTACCGTGCCATCATGTTGCCAAAAGGGGGCTATTGGTGGCATTGATGAAAGAGGACGAACACGAATCCACATATATATGGTGCAGGACGTCTACCCGGTTGGGCTCGTAAAGGCATGTAAGTATAACTCGTACCCTAATGTCGTACTCCATGACTGAGAAAGGAAGAAACCACACATATCACCCAATTATATGGCGTACTCATGTAACACATCAAGTAGGACTCGAGAACCACGATCCGATAGACGATGTAGTGCACAAGAACATAAGAAACCATGTGTGTGCTTGAAGACACACCCACAATCATGTTCAAGGAGATTAATTATCAAGGATCAAATGACGGTTTTTGAAAAATATGTGATATTTAGGTTTAAAACATGTTCTAATAAACAATATTAGACTTTTACTGTGTAACGTCAACTAATCAAATCAACTAATATCAATTATTAGTGATTTAAAACGTAAACATAATTGTAATTAGAAAAGGAGCCCAAAAAGTTTTAAAGGATGCTTTGGGTTTTTACAATATACATATGTGTAAAATAAATACAAAATAAATTTAAAACAATATTAAAACAACAAGTCTCATTGAACACATAACCGTCTTCAATAAAGATGGGTCGGGTCGCCTCTCACCAAGGGGGTCCCACTTGCCTTTTTGTGAGAGGCAAACTGATTCGTCTTCGTTGGAAACGTATGTGTCCGTCTTCAATGAGAATTATTAAAAAGGGTTACACACCCTCATACTTACATGTTTAACGTCGCGAGTAGACTATAATTTGATTTATTAGCAGTTATCGAGACTTTATGTAACGGGTGCCTTGAAATTAATCAAGGAATTTAACAAAACAAGATTGATTAACGTGTAGTTGGGAAAATTGGATCGTTCAAATGCAACGTGACCTTAGGTCTAGAATATGCAAAAGAGAGAGAAGAGAGAAGGGCGGAACACTCGCATGCCAAGTATGGAAACCTTAGGTCTTTACTTATAGCAAAAAAAAAGAAAAAAAATGGAGACGGACATAGACACGACTCAACAGTGCACGCCTCTAATAATAGGCGCAACACAGCATGCATCCCTTGGAAGAGGCGCACCAATTAGTGCGTTTCTTCTAAGTTAGGTTTTTTCGCCGACAGGAAAACACGTGTTTGCGGTTTCCGTGAGGATGCGTGATTGAGTTATATCTTTTAAGATAAACCTCGGGTATCCTTGTATAATTCTTAAACCATAAATATTAATTTATGGTTTCCGCAATATTCTGTATCGAAACGAGATGAGATCCCGATTTTAATGATGGTTTTGCCCTCGGTCTCAAAATCGACTCTAATTACTGTCAAAACGACTGTATTGGCACGTAGATGACGAATCAAGGGTTGACATGAGTTTTCGATTTACCTATTATTAGCCGAGTTATGAAATGTCATAAAACCACAACATATACTAACCATGTTATCCGATTCCTCATCAGGTGACTTTTGGGGGGTGCAAACTGAAGTGTCTACATGATGATATGTACAAGAATATATCAAATTTTATAGGGTTTCCTTGTCTTAATTATTTCGATCGGGGTTTCCTCCACGTTTTCAACGTGGATAAGGCACCATTGTTATTATACTTTTTCACTATATTTCAACGTGCATTTGTCCACAGTATTTTAATTTGAATTGACTGATCAGGCCTGTTGCAAGCCCAATACAAAGATAAATTAACCAGACTAGGCTAATAACAAATTAATGTAATTAGGGAAGTAGGGGTCGATCCTCAGGGAGATGGTGTTTCCTATAAGATGTGAAATGTCTCGCAATTGGGTTTTATCTAATGAAAATCTGGGTTTTGGGAATTTTGTTTCTAAACTACTACAAGGCATAAACGAAAATGAAATAAAAGCAAATAGAAATGAAAACAATAAAACAAGTGATGAAAAGCATCTAGGGAAGTAGGTTCACACATGTAGATTGATATATTGATGAAATTGGATTTGGAACATGCAAATAATTATTTGTGAGTTCGTAAGAATGATGTGTTCATTACAATCATAGATCAGATGGTGATAAGTGATATTTTGTATTGATTTATCCCCTGTTTTAGCTCGATTTCTATGCGATTTATGCACTTTGTTAAGTGATTAACGAGCTAATACTGCTATTCTAGTTGTTTTGCGTGTTTTGACTCGTTTTATAGGAAATGAAGCGGTTTTGCTATATTTTCCTACTTTATGGAGCAAAGACACTAGGATACGAGTTTTCAAGGAATTGATGATGGCCAGTTCACGATTTGATTACGATTCCGCTACATCTTTCCTCGAATGGACTCAATTTAGATTTTTGGCTTTGAACTTTAAAAGGAAAATTCAACCCAAGTCAAGAGGAGATCAGCCCAAGCCCAATTCCGTAGTGCATTGACCAAAGACTAAGGCATAGGATTCCGTGCCTAAGATGAAAAGACGGAAAATCCGACTTACACAAAAACCCGATCGGATTGCCTGTTACCCGATCGGGTATTCCTGCAAGAAGACGTTACTTGGCTCTTCTTTAATCCGAGCTTAAATGGGTGGTTTAATGCATTGACTAGGGTACGAATTTGCAAGAGGATCAGCAGCCATGCACCCTTATAAAAGCCAATGATCATTACAAACAATAATCATCCAACAATCATCTTTTTATCATCAACTTTTCCAATAATCTATTATCATATTATCATTTCTTTTATCACACTTTCTTACAAGTTTTTATAGTTTTCTTAGTATTTCCCTAGTGTTCACTTAGCTTTTGTTATTTGGTTGGATATTTGTTCTTACTTTCGTTCTTATATACTCATATTCCGACTTGGTAATTCTCTAATCTTGATTTACTTATGCAATTTTAAATCATCATGAACTATAACCTCACTAGTATCATTTTTATAATGTTGTTGTTATTAGGAAATCAACCTAAAATTAATTTGGTTAAAACCAAAGTATTGTTTAGCATGTCACCTTATAATTTACCTAATCATATAATCCTTAAAAATATCATTAGAATCATTGTTAACATAATCACCATAATCACTTTAGTATTTACATTCCATAGTTTAATTTCTTACATCTTTTTCTTGCTAATCTACTTAATCACATAATCACATAGATTTGATTAATTCTAATATTGTAAAACTATCATTGTGTAAATAAAATAAATAGAGTTGTAATATTTGAAATGATTTACGAGTTAAACAAATTATAAGAAAAGTAGTTACCAATTGAATCATCTAATTGTTTCTTCCTTTGGTCGTGTCAAATTCTATAACTTTGTTTAGTGGCCATAAGCAATTGTTTGTATTAGTCATTTCTATCTTTATGACGAGAGTTGGGATAGGAATTAGGACTATCAATAGGGGTTTAGTGACTTAACCATGCTGAAAGGACGTTAGGACCCACTAAAAGGTCGGTACGAATCCGGAAGGAATATACCGCTACAAGGCCTAGACAATCATAAGTAATTCTAATATTGGTATCTATGAAGCTTTTAACTAGTTTTACATGTATTTCTCTTTCACTATATCAACTTGATTAGTTAGTTTACTTTATCGTTTTAGATAGTTTATTTTATTGTCTTTTTATTTCCGTTATTAGATAGTTTACTTTATCGTTATCTAGTTAGTTTATCGTCTTTTTATTTCCGTTCCTAGATAGTTTTTATTATTGTTATTCTCTGATTAATTAGTTTAGTTAGTTAGACTTTCAATATTGTTAATTAAATATCGTCTTTAGATAGAATTTAGTTGTTAATATCCAGATCAGAGGATTTCCCCGATCGGGTACGTGACAACCCGATCGGGTATGTCTTCTGTTTTGGGTTTTTTACTTTGCAATTTACATATTTGTTCTTACATATCGTCATTTATATTCTTGTCATTTTATTTTATGTTAATAGTTCAGACAAATAACTCAAGTGACTCGATTTTAAATGAAAACCAATCCATAACAATTCATAAGTAACACGTACTCCCTGAGGATCGACACCCTACTTCCCTAATTACATTCCTTATGTTGTTAGCCTAGTCCGGGTAAATTATTTTTGTTTCGGGACCGCGACAAAACCGATCAAATTTTGGCGTCGTTGCCGGGGAGCACGGTTTTGTTTATTTGTGAATTGTTGGTTTTTATTTCTATCATTTCTAGGTGCAACCGTACCTAATTCATTTCTAACTTTCTCTTTTGTGTTTTTCTTGTAGGTTGATAAAATGGTGCTAACTAGAGAAGATCCAAGGTACCGGGTTTTTGTGCTTGCCGGTGGGATCCTAAGGGTCCATTTGACTTTGCTTGCTCTCATCGAGGGTAACCAATTTAGAGGAAAACCAAACGAAAACCCGTCTCACCATCTTCAAACCTTTTGTGAGCTTTGTCAAAACATTGTGAGGGAGGGAATCACCCAGAACGAAATTCGAGAAACCCTTTTTCCTTTATCACTAAAGGGAGAAGCAAAATGGTGGTTCACCCGTCGCTTAAAGGAAGCCACAAGACCTATGCAGTGGGAAGAGATTGTCGTCGCTTTTCACCGTAGGTTTAGAACCAATTTGTCAACCCTATCAACTAAATCACAAAATGAAAGAGGGGAAGGTTCGCAAACCAATGGGGGAGAGCGAAAGAAGAGTCGAGTGGAAACTTCAAATGAAGTTGACACTACCATTTGCCTAGCTTGTCCCAATCAATCCAGCGAAACCACCCCAAAAAGTACATTGTATCGTCCCAAAGCTTTCAATCCATTTACCTCAATTACAACACCATGTGAACTTTGTGGTGGGATAGGGCATATACCTCAACGATGTGGGAACAAACTCACAACCTTAAACCCTTTCCACCCACAAGTTCATCAAACCCAATTTACTCATACACCACAATACCCACCTTTTCAAAATGGTCTAATAGATGTCAAGTTAAGGTAGATAACCCAAACGCAACATAACATGAGCTCTTACTTCCTTTCAAGCCTAAACTCAATCAAATCAGCCATTCTATCTCTCCAAAAGAGAGTGGAAGAGTTGACTCCATCGAGTTCTAGTCATAATACCCAAGAGAGAGACGTGCCATCAATTGTCACAATTGACATGATTAGTGACAAACCTTGTGATCACCCTCTTGGGAATGGAAAGAGTAAGGAGACAATTTATAGGTTACCCCATGAACTTAGCAACAATCCAACGCTATCCAAACCAACCAAAGCCCTTACACATGAGGAGACATCTCGTCTCGAAGCTTTGATCATGTCAATGATAAAAGCACAAGGGAAATTGGAAGAAATGATTGAAGAGGCAAATTTGGCAACAAACGAAGTCTTTTCAAAATTAGAAGAAAGGATTGACAAGATATCTAAGGAAAAAGAAGCAACCAAGGATAATCACAAGGAACCTAACCTTGAAGAAGGGAAGATCCTCATTTCCTCCAAACTTAAAGATCCAGGTTGTTTCAACATTTCTTTCACCATGTGTTTCCATAAGGTAAGAGGAGCATTGTGTGACTTAGGAGCTTCCATTAGCTTCATGCCTTTTGATGTCTATCATGAACATTGCCCCATACAAATGAAATTCACTAGTACTAGCCTCCAACTTGCCGATGGATCCATGCATACTCCGGCAGGAATTGTGGAAGATGTCCCAATACGGATTGGGTATTTCCTCATCCCCGTCGATTTTTATGTAATATATTCAAAGGGAGAAAGGGATGACCATATAATATTAGGGAGACCTTTCCTAAATACGGTTGGAGCTTGTATTGATGTGAAGGGAGAAAGGATCACATTTGAAATAGGTGGATCGAGTGCCACCTTTGACAAAAAGGGGGATGTGTTGAGCGTTGGGGATGGCGACCTCGAAGCTTTCAAAACTGCGGAAGAATGAGATTGCCATTGGTGTTGGCAAAATGGTAAATGTGGAAACTTCAAGGACGAATCCAGCTACTAAGAGCTAAAATCCCCTCATAAGGCTTAAGGGGGGATGGAACAACAAAGTCTAGCATGACTCAAAATGCGCTTGTCGGGAGGCAACCCGTCTTTTTCTTTTTTCTTTTTCTTTGTGCATTCTTTTTCTTTTACTTATTAGACAATGATTTTTATTTTGGACTATTATATTTGGACTCTATTTTTGGATTTTATGTTGTAATAGTTAGGAACATTTTCTTCGTTTTACTTGTTATTTTGCATATTTCGTTAATAGATTTTCGTACTTAGAATTGGAGGACCTATTGAGACAAGACGAAGCTATCCTTGGCACAAGTTGTCAAGATCACTAAGGTTAGTAAGTATGTGCAAGGACATAGCCAAAAGGTAAGACCAAGTGGCAAAGAAAATAGAAACAAAAACCGGATAAGCAGGTTTACCCGATCGGATCCATGTCTACCCGATCGGGTAAATTGTCTGTTTCGTGTTTTACTCTATTTTCTTCTATAAAACCCATTTGCTACCCTTTTGCTTACTACCTTATACCCGTGTTCTTCAATCTAAAAGCTGAAATTTTCTCTAAACCCTCAATTCTTAGTCTATTCTTGCAAAATTTGTTCCTATAGTTCATCAAGGGCAACTACTAATCATCATCAAGTAAGTTATTCCTACTTTAGTTACTTAAATCTCTCTATGTTTTTCAGAAATACAACATAAACAAACCCTAACTCCAATTTGGGGGTTCTTGATTTTGATTGCAAAACTTGTTTAAATTGAATTTCTAATGATTCTTACATGCTATAGTGTGAATTCTAGTGATTAATTAGGATGATTACTTTGATTTGGATGTTTATTTGCTAATTTGGATGCTCATCTTCACTTTATGCTAAGAACTTTTGTTTAAGTGATATTATGATGCTTGAATTCATGCTTTATACTATGCACTTATGATCTTGTCATGTTAAGTTAGCATTGGTACCTTTAGGTAGTAGCCAAATTCATTCAAGTATATATTGCTCACCTAATTAACATATTGCTATGCTTATAACATCCATTTGTGCTTAAAAGATAGCATGAAAATGTTTTACTAAGGTCACTATACTTGAATTTGTGCTTAAAGCTAAGTATTATAACACTTATGACTATCAAATTGTGTTTATAAATGAAGTGTTTTAATACTAGTTATTTGTAGAAAATGGCACCTTTACTAAGGAAATCAAAGAGGGCAATAACCTCCACTCAAGGAGAGAGTAGTATAGCACAAGAGGAGGATATTGATATGCTTGATGCTAATGAACAACCCGAGAATCAAGGGAATGCTATGCATGATCCTAGCTTCCCGGATGTACAATTTAGCTCACATGAGCAATGGCAAAAATGGTGCGTACTTAAAAGCAAAGGTATGAGGGCTACCAAGTTCCTCAATGTTTCTTCTTTAAGGCATATGAAACTTTTTGAGCATGTTAAAGTGCTGTTTAGGGGTCTAAGTATGAGTGCTAGCATGAACTTTAGCTATGAGACTTTCCCCCAATTAACTCTTGAATTTTTAAGCTCATTCGAGTTGCATCGGTCTAGAAATAGAAACATTATGCCCCAAGTTCGGTTTCATTTGTTCAATGATGATTATAGTATGAACTGGGAGCACTTTGCTAGTTATTTTGGTCTCACCACTGCAAACACTGTTATCTCACCTCCGGAAGGCTTTGATGTTAGCCTGCTTTGGAGTGCTATTTCGACTTACCCTGTCTCTCGTTGGGACCATGTCCCACACCAACATATACATCATCCCGCCATTAGAATCTGGCAAAGATTCATGGGATGGACCTTTTTGGGTCGTGCTGAACCTCATTTGGTGAGACGAGTAGAGTTAGAAATGTTAGGAGGATTTTTGAATGTGGATGGTGATGTACCATGGTCTGTTAGTATACCGTATCATTTTGCTGTTCAGTTGACCAAAGCTGTTAATCCTAAGAACACAGCCATTGTCTATGGAGGTCTTATCACTCACTTAGCTATGGGAGTTTGTGGCTTTAACCAAGCCACCACCGACCTTCAGGCATTGACTACACCTCCCACCGAGATGGGAAATGGGTTAGATTATGCATACTTTGTTCAGCTCAACTGGTTTCGTGCTTCTCACCCCCATATGATTTGGAGGATTGCTGGCCGTGACTCGGTCAAGTTGACCGCCGAGGAAGAGCAAATTCCAATTCTTCGGCAGCGACCTCCACTTCAAGAGGGTGAGGCTATCTTACCTCGACCTACCTACTACCTTCCTGTTGGGGATATTACTCCCATTGACCCCCCTGTTCAGCTTAGATCCAGCCGCCCTGAGGTTGGATCATCCTCTCACTCGACCCATGCTGAGGGCGATGTAGCTGCCATGTTTGAAGCTTTAACATTGTCTGTCAATAGGATTCAGTCCGACCAACAGCTTGCTTTGCACCCTATATATGACCACTTTGCTAGGCAAGGTGTGATTAGACCCGAGGGCCCCCACCCGTCTTTTTATACTTGGCCCGAGGGGAGGTATGGTGCTGCTTATGGTGCAGGTGTGCCGCGAACCGGACCGGATTATTGTGGAACCGACTATGGCGTAGAGAGGTTTGGAGGGTATGGAGGTGATTTCCCTGATCACCAAGTGGAGGAGTATCAGACCTTTGGAGCCAGCAACCCAACCGGGATCTTTCCTTCTCGTGGTAGTTATCATTCTGCAGATGATACCCACTATGCAGATGCTTCTGGATCCGAACCCGAGCCACCTCCTTCTGAGAGGAGAGGCCGTAGCTGGTGGCATTTGTGATTTGATGATGAGCTCCCCTTGTTTATACTAGCTTGGGGGAGGCTGACCATTTTGTAAGAATTTTATTCCTTTTCTTTATTTTTAACATTTTTAGTTTTATTTTGCCTTTTTCCCATTAGAATTTCATATCGTTTCTCTGTTCCATGTGCTGTCAACCGTTTCTCGGTTTGTTTCTGTTATAATTGCATGCACATTGAGGACAATGTGAAGTTTTAGCTTGGGGGAGGATTTGCATTTAGGAACTGCATTTAGGATTGCATTTAGATTTTTAGTTTTCTTTTTAGTTTATTTCTTTTTAGTTTTCTTAGTTTCTTTTTAGTTTTTATAAAAAAAAAAATTCGAAAAAAAACAAAAAGAAAAGATCATTTCCATCTTACATTTCTCATTTTGTAGTTTTTATAAGCTGATGTTTCGTTTTATTATGAGGAATTGTGCATTCATGGGGATGTCTTGTACACAGTAGATAGGGAATTGCATTTGGACTTAATTAAGCTTGATCTTGACTTTGGCAAGCTACTCATATTGTAAGGTAGAGCCTCCAGTGGTCGGTACATCTGAACCTGATCCAGTTTAGGAGTGAGTAGTTTCTTATAGTGTGACACCCTCAAATTTGCGGAAAGAAAAAAATAATTTAAATACATAACGAAGGGTGTCATAAATAAAAGGTTCATTACAAAAGAAAATTTATATTATACATATGAATTATACAAGACGGGAGACATATCTCCCGTATAAATACGGAAATAAAAGAGTGTATAATAATATACAATCTAAGAACCGAATATAGGTCCCAGGTAATACTTCGCTCGCTAGCTCGTCAATGTACCCAATGTATGCATTCACCACCTGTTCGACCGCATTAAATATAAACACGGAAGCCACAGTCAGTGGGGAGTAACTCCGAGTCCTCCCAGCCACGAAATGTCGAGGTTAATAAAACATGAATAACATAAAAGCAATGTATATGAACAATACAAAACTTTAACATATATGATATGCTTTTCATGTTATGAAACAGATAACTAACAATTAACCTAGCATGTGAAAGCTATCATGTGAACCCGATAATAAACTATAACTCGAGGTAGGGAAGCTGGTATGCTAGCTCAGAGGTTCCTCTCAGAAACATGGCCGTGATACACTCAACCCCTAATCAACACGTAATCATGTGAATCAGTTAACAAACGGTAATCCAAACTCTATCAATCTTAGCCGGCTTGCATCTCACCTTCTAAAACTCATAGAATCATACAACCATGAAAGACCAATCCGTCTAGAAACAGGCATAAGTTCTTAGGACAGTCAATAGTCGACTTCTGTAACTCGAGTCTATACCACAAGGTAGGAAAACATCCTAGTCCTAGACTGATCAGACCTAGCGACAACAGCTAACCCATTCCCTGTCTCATTACATAACCGTACATGAGAAACTCTACTAGGCGACCCCCTAAGCAGAGATGGATAGTACTTAAGCTGGTTCCAACCCCAAAACGGATTAGGCAACCATGCCCCGACTTGGATATAAACCCACCAAGCCGAGACACAAAAGCTATCAAGCGGCAAACTCCGTATGCTCGTTAAAGATAGTACGGGCCTATCAATGTCGTGGTCCAAGCTACTCATTAGAATTAGAATGGTCAAGACGCCATATTCTCATAATTCTCTATGGGTACTTAGTCAAC